>OX376372.1:170647073-170934529 GCA_947369275.1 Nemotelus nigrinus
CCCCTTCTCACCAATTTATTACTAGGGGGCTTCGCCCCCTGCTCGCTTCGCTCACCAACCCCCAGACCATTTACGATTTTAAATTGTACATTTTACTGGACGTATGTACTAAAGCGGTGCGAAAATCAATAAAAGTTCACAGTCGCAGTATATATATATATATAATATATATATATATATATATATATATATATATATATATATATATATATATATATATATATATATATATATATATATATATATATATATATATATATTTATATATATATATATATATATATATATATTTATAGATATATATATATATATATATATATATATATATATATATATATATATATATATATATATATTTATATATATATATATATATATATATATATATATATATATATATATATATATATATATTTATATATATATATATATATATATATATATATATATATATATATATATTTATATATATATATATATATATATATATATATATATATATATATATATATATATATACTGCGACTGTGAACTTTTATTGATTTTCGCACCGCTTTAGTACATACGTCCAGTAAAATGTACAATTTAAAATCGTAAATGGTCTGGGGGTTGGTGAGCGAAGCGAGCAGGGGGCGAAGCCCCCTAGTAATAAATTAATTATTAGCTAGTCTGTAGACAGTGGAAATTCAAACAGTGGCACACATGGCATATCGAAGAATTTCCAGAATTATCGTAACAAATATACCTGGGAAGGTACTTAGTACTGCAGTCTATACTACATGTGCATATTTAACGTTTTACTATATTGCAAACTTTTTTTTTACAGAATAACAATAATAATCATTATTACCTGGAGAAGAAAAGAAAGCCTGAAGAGCAAACCAACAGCGAATAGTACGAAAGTTCCCGATGTTATATTCTTTAGCAAATAATAATACAGTCATATAGAATATAATGATATTGTAATGCAACAGTTGAGGTGTAGATTTGGCAACAAATAAACACAAAATTATATCTCTACAGTTCTCTTAGCTTAGTTCTTTAATTTTTCCCTTTGTTTTGCAGCTAAGGTGGAGCGCAACAGGATTTGAAAGAAAAAAAAAATATATTAAATATCGAAGCATACACAATTTCAAAATAACCTTCCAAGTCATAGCCCCAAATTACGTTCAATTACCTATGCCCTTGAGTTGTCTATACTGCACAAGGCGCAGGGGTAGATGCAAAGCATTCGTTTCACATGGGCCACTCTACTACTATATTTCTATGTGTGGCCGTTACCCTACGTCTGACAGAAAACTCCCGCTACGTCCACATTTTCAATTTTCACATTGGGATGCAAGTGTAATGATATAACATCACGTGCATGAAATAAATCAAAGCAAAACAAACAAGTCAAAACAAAACACCATGTAGTTCATTCATATCGTCTACGTAATAGCAGACCACACAATGTTATACAACTGACCATATCATCATGACCATATCAGGTTTCCGAGTAGCGACCGTGAATATCCATGCCATATGGTATATTCAAATGTAGTACGAGGTCATATTGCGAACGATAATAAATTATGTGTCACCAAGGCACGCGACCCAAATATGTTATGGTTACAGTGTGAATAAGCGCACAGAGCAATAAATCCTATATGTGTTGATAGAATGGCGCTAGAAATGTTGGTCAAGTGTAGCGTGTGAAAATTGAACACATGTGATTCATGTAGATTATTGTGTCATGGGAAATATACATGTTATTGATTTATTTCAGGGCATGCTGAGTTTGGTTAATAAAATAGGTTAAGTTATGTTCATAATGTTTTGTAAAAATCATATATAAGGAGTAGTAAGAATATTGAGAAAATAGATTCATTTGAGTAAGCGTGGAATACACAGTTTTATTTCTGTTGAATCTCTGCTAGCGAGGTTATTCTTGCGGAGCATAATCTAAGCACGGCAAATGTCCAAGGTTAGCTTTGACATGGTGCCAGCACTAACTGCGGCCTCGCCGCTTTGGTAGGTTGGATAGTGGTACAATCCACTCTCTGCTTTTGGGTTAGTCTAAACTCTATTCCTCTATAGCAAGGACTCTGCGTCGAAGCAAACAGAGGGAGAAATATCTCAGGACCCAACAACAAACTTATCCCGTGACGACCCCATCATATTTCAAGGCAACCCTTGTTTATTTCATGACGAACCTTGCTTATTTCATGGCGATCCTGATGTACGGAACTCTGGAATCTACTATAAAGATTCAGGCAGCTACATAGAAGAAGAAGGGCAGTTAGAACAGGAAGAATACGTCCCTGAGCCAGTATCGACTACACCATCTTACTACAAGCCCACAGCAATAAATACACTTGGACCCAGACCTAGGAGAATTGAAGAATTCAAGAAAAGGAAAGCTGAGAAAGATATTTTGGACACCATCCCCAAACCAAGACGACCACGTGGAGGCAGGAAAACAAAGTTAAAGCGTGAACGAGCGGAACTACACAGATTGGTACGGATTTCTTTTGGACAACAGAAAGAATACTTCCGGAAGAGACTACGGGAACTTAAAGAAGATGGGGAATAATTGCTCGACGGAGGAGGTAACAGTGATACAGGAGTATCAACAATCAATAACAACGGCAGCAATTTTCTGTATTATATTAGGAATATTCTATGTTTACAATAAAAAAAATAAGGAGTATGTAACTAAGAGGTTAAATAGGAGTATAGATGTATAGCAATAATTAAAACAATACATATGTCTTGATACATAAATTTTAAAAAAAAAAAACTCTTATTTATGAATGTACGGTTCTTTCTTATAAAAATCCCAGTCTTACAATAATTATGTATGGACACTTTAGAAGGTTTAATCTTGGAAAACGAACAGGTTTTAAGAAATTTGAGAAAAAGTTCGAAGAATTTATATAGGTTTGAAACTTTAAAAGAAAAATTGAACGATTTACAGGCACGTAAAGAAAAATTTAAGAAAACAATCAGCAATTTTAATGACGAGAGCTCTGAGGTTTTAGATATAAAACTAAAGTTCAAAGCGGTATCAGCGATATTAGAAGGAGAAATCTGGCTACAGCTTGGTAAACAAGGATATTCTGCGGAAGACGTCCAACAAGAGTGCGACATCACCGAAGAATTAGAGACTAGTTTACAAGTACTAGAAGACAAAGCCAAGATGTCTGAGTTTAGTCTAGAGACTGCCATAAAAATAATTCCTACTTTCGAGGGAAAGTATAAGGAATTAGAATCCTTTTTGAAGATAGTAGAATTACTAAATTCCACATTAACCGCTTCAGGAAAAACTCAACTCATAGATTTCGTCACTAAAGTTAAACTTACCGCGAACGTGAGATTATCTTTGATTAACACCTCAATCAGCACTTTTGAGTCTTTAAAAGATGAATTATCTAACAGGTTTAGAAATAATAAAACAGTACCACAAATTCATTCTATGCTCAGTAACATGTGTCAGAACAGATCATCTGTTACTACATATAAAGATAAGATTTTATCTTTGGTTGATGAGCTCAATCAATTACAGGTACAAGGGCTAGGTAATCAGGCTACAGAACCAGAAAAGAAAGTTATCGCGCAAATGAACGATACTTATGCACTCACTATCTTTAAAAGTGGACTTAATGACCAGCTGAAAGGCACAATATTTTCAGCTAGGCCCAAAACTTTTGCTGAGGCAGTATCATTAGCGCAAGAGATTGAGACATTAGAATCTCAAGCTACGAGTAGCGTAATGCATATCGGCAATTTCGCAAATAATAGAAGTAACCGTGATCGAAGATACAGAAACAATGGCAATGATAGAAATAGCAATGGTTATAGGGATAGAGACAGTCGAAGAGATTTTAGGAATAAAAGATACGATAACCATAGAAATTTTAATAGAAAAACAGATAACAGATCAAATCATTATAGGGATAATAATGATAACATAGATAATCACCGTAGGAATAACAGATATGCCAACAACCATAATAATCACCGCAATAACAATAATAGAAGTATACACGTAATTTCGGACCAGGGAAACGTCCTAGGTTCCGGAGAGGAAATGAGGAACCTCCCGGAATAAATAACACGAGTAAGGAATGTAAAATTTACAGAATAACTGATGGCTGCACGAATTACGTAAGAATTTATAATGATGGAGCGAATAGACAACTATCGTTCTTAATAGATACGGGTGCAGACGTATCAATTTGTAAAGTAGGTATATTTAAGGCGTTAGAACATAGAGTGAATAGCAAGGATAAAATTAAGTTAACTGGTATTACTAAGGAAGTAACTACGTCTTTAGGTACTTCGAAATTAAGCTTATTAATTGGGAACAAAAGGATAACAGAACTATTTCACATTGTAGACGACAATTTTCCGATTAGTACAGACGGTATTATCGGTAGAGATTTATTAGTTAGTTTCATGAGTAAAATTGATTATGAAACATTCACCATTTCTTTTAGTGTGTCAGATGAGGAAATTGTATTACCCATGGATACAAAACGTCAGAACCATTCGGGAATTAATATATCCGCGAGAACTGAAGCAATAGTTCCGGTAAATGTAAGCATCGATGAGGATAGCATCGTGCTGAACGCAGAAATTGAGAAGGGTGTTTTCATCGGAAACACTATTATACCAGCCAAAGGCGTTCGACACGTAAAGGTTCTGAACACAACTGATAGAGATGTAGTCATAAACAACTTCAATATAGAGGTTGAACCACTAAAGAACTACAAGGTATATGCAGGAAAACAACAGAGAGGTGATCAGAAACGTTTTGAGAAACTGCTGGGAGTTATAGATAAAGATAATTTGGACAAAAGATCTATGGACAGTTTGCTTGAGATAATCGAAGAATATCAAGATGTTTTTCACTTGGAGGAAGAGAAGTTAACAACAAACAATTTCTACAGACAAAAGCTGCAGATGGCAGACGATAGTCCGGTCTACATTAAGAATTATAGGCTACCTCAAGCTCAAAACGAAGAAATATTACAACAAGTTAGAGACTTAGAAGACAATGATATTGTCGAACCGTCAGTAAGCCCATACAATTCACCACTTTTGGTTGTACCGAAGAAGACTTCGGATGGTAAAGCTAAGTGGAGACTTGTAGTGGATTTTCGTAGATTGAACGACAAAATCATCAATGATAAGTTTCCTTTGACTAGATTGGAAGACGTTCTAGATAGGCTCGGTAGAGCGAAGTATTTCTCAACTTTGGACATGACTAGTTCATTCCACCAAATCGAACTTGAGAAAGAATCTAGACCCGTCACCGCGTTTTCGACCAGTGATGGTCACTATCAATTTAAGAGACTACCATTTGGATTAAAGATTTCGTCCAACAGTTTCCAACGGATGTTGACGATAGCTTTGAGTGGTTTAAGTCATGAGGCATTCCTATACGTAGATGACATCATAGTTTTTGGATGCAGTGTCAAACACCACAATGATAATCTTCGCAAAGTATTACAGCGAATGCGACAGTACAACTTGAAGTTGAACCCTGGGAAGTGTCACTTTTTGAAATCGGAAGTAGTGTATTTAGGGCATTTGATAACCAGTGAAGGTGTTAAAACAGACCCATCTAAGTTTGAGACGATCAGAAACTATCCGGTTCCGAAATGTGCAGATGAAGTACGCAGATTTGTTGCGTTTTGCAACTACTACAGGCGTTTTATTCCGAATTTTGCCGGAATTGCCAAAAGTTTGAACTCGCTATTGAAAAAGAACGTTACTTTTGAATGGACCGACGAATGTCAAAAAGCGTATGAAACACTTAAGAATAAATTAATTGAGCCACCAATTTTGCAGTATCCAAATTTCGAAAAACCATTCATTTTAACAACTGATGCATCTAATTACGCATTAGGCGCTGTATTATCGCAAGGTGAAATTGGACAGGATTTACCAATTTCGTATGCAAGCAAGTCGCTAGCAAAGCACGACATCAACAAACCAGTCATAGAAAAAGAACTTTTAGCCATACATTGGGGCATAAACTTTTTCAGACCCTATCTCTACGGAAGAAAGTTCGTAGTTGTCACAGACCATAGACCACTAGTATCTTTATTCACCCATGCAAATCCTTCATCAAAACTCACTAGAATTAGAGTTGACTTATCGGATTATGATTTCACGATTGTGTACAAAAAAGGCAGCATGAACACGAATGCTGATGCTTTGTCAAGAATTGAGTTGGATTCTGACTCTTTAAAAGCATTAATACCTCCAGTTATAGATGAAACAGCAAATCGTAAACTATTAGCAATTACAAGGGGCATGGCGAACAAAACAGAGGATAAAAAGCAAGAAACCCGCAGCGAAAGCAACCATGTAAAAGTAGAACCTGATCAATTCTATTGTTGGGATTGCACTAGCTTGTCGGATATCACCGGTGTTATGAAGTTAAAATTTATCCTGCGCAATGATGAAAATAAAAGTATTGATATCGTACGTACGAAAGATATTGTAAAAGTATATTGTAGCGATATATCTAACGTGAAACCAGTTTCCGTTAATGCAAAGCTAACAATAAATAGGGGTACCCGCAGACACAAAAGTAATGAGAATAATAGTGATAATCCACATTCAGAATACGTTTTGATTATGGAGAAACTATTAGATTTTGCTAGACGTAACAAAATCCAAGAACTCTCATTATCAAGTGATGATATTATATTGAAGTCTATAGACAAGGAAGAATTTAAGAAAGTATTTAACCTGTTGCAACGAAAAGGTAAAGATAATGCGCATATGAAGCTAAGAATAATGATATACAAGCCGCCCGCTAGAATAACGAATAAAGATGAACAGGTGAAATTAATAGAAGAATATCACAATTCACCGCACGGAGGACATTTAGGGATTCGCAAAACTTTGTTAAAGCTAAAACAAAGATATTGCTGGAAAAACATGAACGGTATGGTTAAATCCCACATAAAAAATTGCACACCTTGTCAAATAAACAAACAGGTGAGACACACAAAAGAAGAAATGATGAAAACCGACACACCAACTACGAGTTTTGAAACAATACAAATAGATACCGTAGGTCCACTAAGAATATCTAATAACTATAGATACATATTAACCTTACAATGTGAACTGACTAAATTTGTAGTAGCGTTCCCAATAGAGAATAAAGAAGCACAAACCATAGCTGTAGGAATAGTTAATGAATTTATATTAAAGTATGGACATTTCAAAGTACTCAAGTCTGATTTAGGTACTGAATTTACAAATAAGCTTATGAGCAACATCTGTGATTTGCTAAAAATAAAACAAATATTTTCAACACCATATCACCACCAAACTTTAGGAGTAGTAGAAAGGAATCATCGGGTACTAAACGAATATATGTATTCGTTTGCTGATGACCAACAATGGGACAAATGGGTTCCATATTACACATTTGCGTACAATACAACCCCAAATGTAGATACAAACTACACTCCATTTGAATTGATTTTCGGTAAACTTCCATATTTACCAAATGACATAGTTGATAATCAAGATGTGATTTACGATTTAGATGATTATGCCAACGAGTTAAAGGCAAGATTGAGGATGTCGATTAATAGAGCACGAGGTTTGATTGAAAAAGTTAAAATCAAAAGAACAATGAACCAAACAAATATACATTCTTTGAATCCTAAAATAGGAGATTTCGTACTTTTGAAAAATGAAAATAGAAAGAAACATCAACCGCCATATAAAGGTCCATATAGAGTATTGGACATGGATCACTGTAATGTCACTTTAGACATAGCAGGAAACCGTAAATTAGTACATAAAAACAGATTAAAACCTTACCACACATGTAACATAAACGACAATGTAGTTAAATAAAAAAAAATATATATATACGAACCTACATATAAAAATTTTGTAATAGAAACGTTCAGAATGATACAAGCTAAGTAAGCATTATTGTAAATAAAAAAAAAATATTGAACCATAAAAAAATATTAAACCTACAAATAGAGAAATTTTGTTATATTTTAAAGTACATTAAGAATGATAAACTTTGTTGTGACTAAAGATAAGAGAATATTATTATAAAAACCCCTTCTGGGACTATTGAACCTAATGTTTGTGATTAGTCTTCATTTTTTTTTGTTGCAAATGAACCCTAATCAAAAAAAGGGTAAAAGTGTAATGATATAACATCACGTGCATGAAATAAATCAAAGCAAAACAAACAAGTCAAAACAAAACACCATGTAGTTCATTCATATCGTCTACGTAATAGCAGACCACACAATGTTATACAACTGACCATATCATCATGACCATATCAGGTTTCCGAGTAGCGACCGTGAATATCCATGCCATATGGTATATTCAAATGTAGTACGAGGTCATATTGCGAACGATAATAAATTATGTGTCACCAAGGCACGCGACCCAAATATGTTATGGTTACAGTGTGAATAAGCGCACAGAGCAATAAATCCTATATGTGTTGATAGAATGGCGCTAGAAATGTTGGTCAAGTGTAGCGTGTGAAAATTGAACACATGTGATTCATGTAGATTATTGTGTCATGGGAAATATACATGTTATTGATTTATTTCAGGGCATGCTGAGTTTGGTTAATAAAATAGGTTAAGTTATGTTCATAATGTTTTGTAAAAATCATATATAAGGAGTAGTAAGAATATTGAGAAAATAGATTCATTTGAGTAAGCGTGGAATACACAGTTTTATTTCTGTTGAATCTCTGCTAGCGAGGTTATTCTTGCGGAGCATAATCTAAGCACGGCAAATGTCCAAGGTTAGCTTTGACATGGTGCCAGCACTAACTGCGGCCTCGCCGCTTTGGTAGGTTGGATAGTGGTACAATCCACTCTCTGCTTTTGGGTTAGTCTAAACTCTATTCCTCTATAGCAAGGACTCTGCGTCGAAGCAAACAGAGGGAGAAATATCTCAGGACCCAACAACAAACTTATCCCGTGACGACCCCATCATATTTCAAGGCAACCCTTGTTTATTTCATGACGAACCTTGCTTATTTCACAAGTTTTCACATTACCTTTTCGCTTTCCGCAGTCTTCTGGTTTCGATTTGCTGGACTGGGCTGTGCACTCATGATCAATTCTGTCCTCCAGAATGTCCAAATAAAAAATCTTGGTAACAGGCCACACGCTGGGCTTCGGTTTTACAGTTTTTCCGGTCACGTAATTCACTTTCTCAGACAGAAAGAAATTTTTCTTTTTCCGAATATTCCTTACGAAAATGACGCGTAATTTATTGCTGAGAATATTAAAACCGGACAATTTAAAATCGATCACTGCACTTTCACACCTTTTCACGATTTCACTTCCAAAATTTCCTATTATGTCGCACATCACTGTCGCATGCACTTTTTTGTTGGCGTGCAACTGCTCTACTGGTTGTGTTGTTCCGTTACTCTCGTTTGCTTTGGTCTAGGCGACGGTCAAATGTATTGCATTGCAATCCGAAAACAGGCTTTGTATATTGCAAGTGATTGTTGTATGTTTTCGGCATTGCATCGGATTCACTGGCCTGAGCGCAGCTGATTTGCAACAATACTTGCATCAGCTGCGTTATCAGGCCCGCGAAACTGATTGTGCTTCAGTGTAATGTATGTTGTACCTTCCTGTGATTATCGTTCGAAGTTATAAGTACTTGTGTGTAGTAGTATTCGGTAGCGTTTCGTGGCGTCTAATGATGTTTGTAAACGGTAATAATGTGAATTGGATCCGTCGATTATTGTGTCCGTATGTTATGTAGGTGTCGCGCGACCTAATCTATTGCCTTATCATAACACTGCTTTCTTAGTTTCACAAACGAAAGCATTTTAGAAGCAATTAATTCCTAGGTGATTGCGCCTCAACCTCCATCGATCTTGCTTCAAGAGGTCGGTGGAGGTTTTTTTTCTTTAAGTTTCTCTTTTTTCAGACATGCTATTCGCGCGAATTATGAGCTATTATCTCGTATTAAAAAAAGAAAAGATATAAATATTTTTTTTAAAATTTTATTTCGATTCTACTCGAGCTGACAAAAGACTGACTTAATCTAATTACACTTTCTCAGTTTATCGGAAATTTCATGCTGATCTGGTGACATGTGCCGGATATATGCAGGTGAATGATTTAATTGTAATGCTGAACTAATTGCTTATTACTGAATTTAATTTGAAATGCTGACAAGATTGAATTGCAATTATTGAATTTGAGCCGGCACATGTAAAGGCCTCTGTAAACGCTCAAACATGGTACGAGTAAACATGGTACCTAGACCAAGTTTGAGTGGATGTTGTACGTGAGCGGGTATGTACTTGTACCTGCTTTTTGGTCTCACCAACGGTCCGACCTAAATCAAAGCTGGTTTGATTTTTGTCGATATTTGTGGGCGGATCTCTGGGTTGGTGGTACCATGTACTAGTGATTGCGGACTCGTTTCGTGGTGTGAACATCGTGAGTTGAAGATGGCAAGCATTCCGAACAATAGTGCGTGGAGAGATTTTTTCGAGTGCCTGAAAAATTTACCTTCTTTGTGGAAGGTAAAAGATGAGATATTTAAGAACAGGGATGAAAAGAAAAAAGCCTGGGAAAAACTATACGAAAATTTTAAATTAGTGGATGAGAACGCAACTATGGAAGATTTGAAAAAAAGAGTTCTGAACATAAAGTCTTGCTACAGACGAGAACTAAAAAAAATAACAAACAGAGAAAAATCTGGATGTAGCTCGGGGTGTGAAACAGTCAAAAATCTGGATGTACCTAGTCTGTGGTATTTTGATTGTTTAGAATTTTTAAAGGACCAAGAAAAGCAAACGGCTGGCCTGTCAACGATGGAATTAGGTGACGAATATGGAATTTGTGGAAACTGGAGCAGTAAGTAAATGTTAACCCATAATTTTTATAGTTCTTGAAAAATTATTTTATTCATGTTTCAGGAAGCAACAGAACTCCAAAACTCTCTGCCCAAAAAAAAGGAAAACACGGTAATGCAGCATATGACAGAGAGAAATGAGTTACTTCGGATTGCGGTGAATAATATATGTCAGTCGCCTAAAGAGGGCATTTCAGAAGACGAGGCGGAAATTTACGCAAAAAGTTGGGCAGTTTCCTTTCGGTAATTGTCCAATATCCAACAAATTTATGCCAAAAAGGCAATAGAAGAGATTTTCGTGCTCGGGCAATTAGATAAGCTGTCGTTGAGTTCAGTATCAACTACGAATTCAGCTGCATCTACACCATCGACACCTATTTTTGGAATTTCCCCATCTTTTTCGGGTAGTAAAAAAAACGCCTCAAAATATTCAGGAACAGCCGATTTTATTTACCATGAATGCAGAAGAATTTGTTTAAAATTATGAAAGCATAAATGATTTAATAACAGATGTTCAATTTTCGTAATCTTACACATATCTTGTATAACTATATTAATATTAATTAGGTTAGTTTAGATTAAGAAAAATATCAATAAAGTTTACTTTAAAATTAAATTATTTTTTTTTTTTAATGCGAGTTTTGCCATGGTACTGCCCCTTCACTAATGAAATAACGACAAACGCGTTGACGTATATTTTTAGCGCTCGTCGATGAGTTTCTTGCTTGAGTGGGACTCAATTTGTCATCTGTGAGTCATATAATCGCCAGGATCCTGACTGAATTACTCCAGTTTCTATGTCTTCTACGTCAATATTTCCGGTTTGTGAATATTGTGCCGGGTTCCGTTGCCTTAAAAAATTGTGTAAATAGCAACACGCTAAGACAATTACTTTCGCTTTACCGGGATGTAAATTAATTATATTCAACACGACTCTTGTTTGCACTTTTCAACGCTAAATACATTCACACGATTGAACGTAACTCAATCTTCATGATGAATGCACTCTACCCATTCCCACGACGGAATGTAATAGGAACCACGAATACTTCATACGCAGCAACTTAATTTTGTTCTCACGATAAATTGTCACACATTCCATTCATAGCATATTTTGTATATCAACTATTTTGGTCACAGCATATTTTCTAGCATATTCAAAATTTCTCAGGTAGCCAGCATTAAATTTTAGCATAAAAAGACTGTCGAATTAAGTGAATAAAGTAGTTATTGCCCAACAGCAAAACTGAAAACATTGGTTTTATTTAAATCAAGGTTGCTTCATCGAATCCTAGACACTCTAAAGCGAGACGATAAAATCCCGAAAGCATTTTCAACAATTCTGCGAGCTCGTGATAGCCTGTAATTGAAAATAAATTCCTCGTCTGATAAACTTCTTCTACTGAAAGGTTTCATAATGTTTTCTTGCAAAGGGAAGGCATCGTCGCCAGCAAAAACAAATGGCAGCTCCGCATTCGTACCCGCTAACATATTTGATTTAGGAATGCGCAGGCTCTGTTCCTTCAATTTTTCAAAAAACATTGAATTTGCCAGAATTCCACCGTCAGATTCGTCCGTTTGCTCCGGCTCCTACCATAATGAACTGGTAATCTGCATCAACTATGGCGAATAGCACAATACTAAAACTTTTTTTATAGTTGAAATAATATGAACCTGTTTCTGGTGGCTTACGGATGTTCACGTGTTTCCCATCCATCGCACCGATGCAGTTGGGAAAATTCTACCGTTTTCGAAATCCCTCGGAAATTGCTATCCAAACATCTTCAGTCTGTGGCATCTGGTAACACAAAGGCATAAAGTAAATTTGATGCAACTAAATTATCATAAAATATACCAGTATTTAGTACCTTAATGCTGTTTTTCAATGCTTTCATAATCGCCCAGCACGTTTCAATGGCGATATCGCTCAAGCTTCGGGATGAGATTCTTAGTAGTAAGGATCGGACTTTTCTATATTTTTAGCATTACGCGAGTAAGGGACAGGGGATCAAAAGTCCATGGTTTTGTTGCCGCCCACCCGCGTGCTTTAGGTATGCAAAGTCCATTAAGCTCGAGTTAAGTTTGTTTTTCGTTTTTGGTCGTTGTGTATGAGTGAAGGGAATATGTAGATTGCTTTCTGGGAGGTGCGAATCAGCTGCACCATCGCTGTTTGCAGGTGCGAGGGAGCGAAACATGCAGCAGAGTCGAGAAGCAATATGCAGAACGAGGCTTAGCAGGTATTCAGTTAGCATGGATGCCGGTTTCTCGATGACGTCTTTTTTGCATCTTGGATGTAGGACTGAGCAAGCAGTTCCCAGAGCTTGTTTGGTTGGGTGTGTTTTTGATTTTTTTTTTTGCCGGCTGGTGGAGCAAGTCGGCTTGAGCGCGTGTTAGTTGCATGCGGGGTAGGTCAGATGCATACGTTGAGTTTTATTTTTCACTATAAGATCATGATGATGATCTTTCAAGCTGCGGAAGATTGTATTTTTCATTTTTCATCTTTCACACCACCGTTGTTAGCAGATGCAATTCGACCAGTCACTTGAGATCCCTGCCAGGCAATCCACTTTGCTCCAATAAGTGATTGATTTTTACCTTTGTAGTAGCCGTTAGGAGGCATTACGCCCAAAGTGTTTTCTTGTAAGAAATTTTTCTTAAAGGTGAGCATGCAGGCGGACGCTATGGTTATAGACTGTGTAAAAGGGTTGACCTGAGTAATACTTAAAAATTCACGCATAAATTGGGTACAACCCAAGCGTAATATGTCCACATCATTTCTGCAATACGTTAACATTGCTTCTCTGTTATTGAACACACCCTCTGATACAGTTTCATACCATTTTAAAAATCTTTCCCTCTCTTTAATCTTCATTGCATTATGTCCGTACATTTCTGGTGGTGGATATTTTCCAACATAATTGATATTCTCTATCGTATTGAAGAGGTATGGGTAATATCCCTTTGCATACTCCTTTAACCCAAATACGGAAGGAAACTTCGAGAGTGGGAATGCCAGGAAGTTTAAAGAATCTATGAACGTCACTTGTCCACATTTTAACTTCATTATCTTTGAGCCGTTCATAATAGGCTCTACATTTAGCTTTCTCGTAAAAAGCTCGGAGATGATAAACTGACCATCATAACCTTGAAAATTATGCGCTACACAGTACACATTTGTGGCAAAAGATCTTTGCACTAGACAATAATCCACAAAAGTTTTCATAACATCAATTTCGGTATTATATTCGAAGATATGCTCTCTTATCCCACAAACACTGCATTCACCCTTCATATCAGGGTCAGTATAGCAATTTTCGCAAACTTGCTGGGCAACAATTAAATTCACAACGTGTCTGTAAGTTTCACCACTCTCGAAGGTTGTATTTTGAGTGCTTTCGCAATCGAAGAAGATCAGTAAGAAATTATCCCTCTTCCTACCCCTGTATGGTTTAATGTAACAACAGTGATCTGCAGGAACAACTTTTGAACAAATCTGGCAGTGGTATTCATCACATTCATGTGTACTTTTATCCCTTCTCACAAAGTTCAGAAATTTACTACATAACGTACATACTTTCAATGCTTCGCATATACTTTTGTTCCCAATTTTGTTCATAAGGTGCCTAGTACGACAATCTTCACCTCTAAAAGACCGATTGCAGCGTTCACAGTAAACCATCTCGTCAACAAATTTACAGGGTGGATAAGAGCTACAATAAGAACATTTTAGTGCACATTTATGGGGAATATTGTTGTACACCTTATCGCAATGAACACAGTTATAGTTTTTATTGAAAAAGGTTTTCAACGATTTAATCACATAGAAATGTTTAATGCTCTTGGAGTAGTACAGGTATATTTTCTTCGGGAGATCGTTTCTTACAGAAACCTTAAAAATGATCGAATCTGAATTTTTGAAATCATTAAACACAACTATCTGGAAATCGCTTAAAACTTGTTGAAATTTATAAAGATCTGCTAGATTGCAGCCTTCCTCTTTAACGACAACTCCGGCATTTTCACATAACCACTTGGTCCTGCATTCTAAGATTTTCAGGACTGAAGAATGGTACCGTGCCTGAAACGAATGTGAATACATCTCGACTGCATAGCAAATAGATCGAGGAAGACATTTCACATCACCCTCCAACCCTACATCTACAACACATGATCGCCTTTTTAGAATCTCGGATTCGTCTATAGTTATATTATTAATTCTTCCACCCCCAGAAAGAATATTAACGACTTCGGCGTTCAGCTGCATTATTTCATCCGAAAGAAACGCAGTATTGGATTGATTTACGTTTGAAATCAAATCAAGTATATACTTCCCATTCACCTCTTCAACAGACTTCAAACTAGACCAGATAGGTTTTATATCAGGCGCGTTTGGGAGTGAAATAGTAAAGCTGATTTTAGATCCCCTTCCAGATTTCGACACTATATCTTTAATAATATCATCAAAAATTTTCTCTATTCCCAGGAGAGGATTTTCATTTTCAGCACCGAGACCTTTGATTCGGAATACAATTTTGTTTCCCTCAACGTTAAACTTCCTGAAGAATTTTTTATCCCTAGCTAACACTTCGTACCTTTTTTCCACCCCACTTTCACACTGAACCACTTCGTGAGTTGAATGAGCATGATTTACACTCTTGCTAGTCCTGCTAGCTTCCCGAACTTCTATTTCACTTAATACTTCATTTGGATACCGCCCGCATTTTCAGTATTGAAGAAATCAATACATTCTTTCAATACCTCAAGAGAATCACACTGACTATAATATTTTACGAAATTTTGTAGAAGAAAATTTTTCTCCTCCCTGGAGAACATAGCTTTTCTCTCTTTTATAATTTTTAGCAAACTCTTAAGATTAGTGCGAAATAATGTGAAATCTAAACTTAAAGCACTATCTAACGTGGTGACGATTTGTCGTACATCCATTTTTTGTTGGTTTTATCTACTAAAAATACTCTATATAATATACACTAATATTCTATATATACTCAAAATATCCACACTGAAGGTTGCTCAAACGCCTGAGGCTATTCTCCAAGGTGATGAAGTCTAAAATCAGCAGAACTATAACAGCTCTTCCAAAAAATTTCAGCACCTTTCTCTCCAGACCAGTCTTTTCCTGATTAGCAGCTTGTTACAGTTGACGAACTCTCTCACTCAACCTTCTGCACCTTCCGTACTTTTAGCTAAAAAGGTTGAGCTGGTCCAGGTGCAGTTGCTAGAGGGCAGTTCTACAGGATCTTGCAAACAACGGCAGCTTACGTCTTGATCTTTTTAAAAACGGTGCCTTATTCTTTCTTGGCTTTGTTTTTTATCCGCTGCTTCCTCTTAACCTCTGTACACGCTATTGTCGAAAAAAAAAAAATTGGAAAGGTAAGTAGATATTAAGACAATAGAAAAAGGTAATCAAGAATTCAATATTTCTTACCTTTATGTTTCACCACTAGCACACCTTCAATCTTCAACTTCACGTAAGAAACTGTACTACAATTCTGTGTTAATTATGAATTTGAAAACACTTTTTATACTACTTCTTTATACCCCTACCATCTATGAATAAAAACGCAACAGTATAGAAAACAGGCTTCGATTTTATTGAAGAATATGAAAATAGCATCCCCCATTATAGCTTCAATCACTAAGAACGTGTAGTTATAGGATAAAAATTCCAATCTGAGAGTTCAAGGTCTTAAAACTTTTATTAAACAACATACAACCGTGCTATCGAAGAATCTAAAATATTGCTTATGACTTACCCATAAGATGTCACTCATTAATAATATGTACGGTCATATTCTTACACTCAAGCATGTAACCACCTTATTATCTCAAAAATAAAGAAAAAGTTATCTTTACATGGCCTATACTATAAGATAACATTCGTTGATACAATGTTTAAGTAAAGATGTCCATGCAGATGATGATGATATGAAATCCTCCTTTAGCATACAAGATTTTAAACCTGTCATGGTTGTCGACAATAATCTTTGTAACTGCAATGCTAACAAGAAAAAAACAAACCTACTTTGGTAGTATTTTCTAGAAGTTATTCGACAATCAACGATTTTTCTAGTCAAGAATTCTGTATAAAAGAGGAAGAAACTCTATATGAGACAACACAGACACGGAAGATCTTCCAACCAAGATGGTAAGTCTTGTTAGCGAACTTCGGTACTTCTACATAGAAAGTATCTACAATTTTCTATTTTTCCATAAAAATAAGTTTGTACTTTCTCTTGCTTTTTAGAACGCCGAATTAAATAAAATCGCCGCTGGAACACAGGCCGAGATGGCACGCTGGGACTCGCTGGAGGTAGGCGAATACAGAATTCAGCAATTCAAGGAGATGAAAACGACGTACGGCAAACGAATTGCAGTCTTCCTGGAGAACGGCAAATTCCTGTTCCTCCCCCCCAGATTCTCCGACAAAATTACATCAAAGCAGCTAGCGAAGCTTAACCAGATCGAGAACAACCACCTCATCTATGGTGATAAGGATACAACTCGGGGAGGATTTTTAAAGTTAAGTTTCGAAGAGAAATAGAATATTGCGAAAAATAAAAAACTTATTATACACATTCCTGTTTTTATTTCAATCAAAATTATTTAAAATAAAATAAAATTAATTTGAATCAGAGACAATTGTATTTTCAGACACAATAAAATGAAACATTTCACTTTTACATATAAAATGTTTTTTTTTTATTGCACACCTGCACTCATTAGCGATGATAAACAAAATTCGCATACAAACTGATATCATATTCACATTCATCATCCGAAATTCATGTCTTAGCCGTCCTGAATCATCATCACAATCATGAGATCGTGCGACAGAAAAAATATGCATTCATAAGTATCGAACTAACCTACCTCACACAGCACGTGCTCAGACATAAACTTGCTCCGACCTAATCGAACAACGGTAAACGTATGCAAGTCACGATCATGACCTTGCATACAAAAATCAAAACAAACATTGTATTTTCATCCACATGCGAACCGAAGTTACATTCAACTACTTGATTTATACGTACATATATATACATATATATATTCAATGAAAATATTATCAGAATTTATTTCTTAATACTCTTATTCGAATGCATCTCATTATAGTGGTGTGAAAGATGAAAAATGAAAAATACAATCTTCCGCAGCTTGAAAGATCATCATCATGATCTTATAGTGAAAAATAAAACTCAACGTATGCATCTGACCTACCCCGCATGCAACTAACACGCGCTCAAGCCGACTTGATGATCACCGATGCTCCAATGATTGCCAACGGGATATAGGTAATAAAAACTCTTACTTCGATGTTCATGATTGCCAGGTTCTTCTTATTTTCGAAATGATATTTTTGTAGTTTTTCTAGATTTAGTTGTTCAATTTGTGGTGTGAGAAAAATTTTGCTAGTTGTAGATGAGTGGACGTGAACGGTGTCTGTCAAATAAATTTTGGCGCTTCCTTGGTAGATGATGTCATTAATTTTTACGTCACAACCGCTAAAATGGATAAGGTTAGTTCCTTGTAGAGTTTGATTCCGTATTTCGCATGTTGATTCTATGATCGTTTCCGGTGTATTAATCAGTAGGATGAAATTGGTTTGTGGCTCGAAAATTGACGTAGATACGAATGTTTTATTCAAGGTGCAGTTCGCATGTTGGTTATCCATCAATGGGCCGGTGCACAGTGATTTTTCTCTGTTTTCTTGGTGTAAGGACTCTTTACAATAGTATATGCCTTCTATATTTGGGCATTGTTCGTTGAAATACTGAATGTTTTTAGAGTTGAGGAGTATGTAAGGTGGTATGGAAATTTCGTATGTTTTTTTGATTGGAATTGGGATAATCTGATAAAAAGGAATAATTTTGATTAGATAGAATGGGGATTCGGATGTTGAAAAATATATTGGAGTGGTTGTAGTAGGACTGTAACCCAAGGAGCTCATAAATGTGCTCATCAGATTTTACTTTTAAATGTTGATCGAATAAGATTTTATTTATTTCTGTGAGTTCTTTTGGATTGAAGATGTGTCTGGAAATTAAGTTAAGTTTGGCTTGTAGTACTGATTCCGCTATGTTATTGATATGGTTCATTAAAAGATCTATATTAGAATTGATTTGATTCAAGATTTGAAAATGTATGAAGTGGTCTTTCCTTACGATACTGTTTTGAATGGATTCCTGAAAGCGAGCAAATAATTCTCGATATTCTTCTATTGAGAATTTATGTGGTTTGTAATATATTGGAATCGGGACATCATTTGATTACTGAGCATTGTCTGTGAGTCTAATGTTGATTTCTGATTCGATTGATTATCTGCCAGTTGTTCGATTTGTTCATTCAAGAGTTTTGCGTCATTTGAATCCATGTTTCCAGTTATTGTTTTAATTATTGTTCCTAGACCATTGATGAGACCTCTTCTATTACGAATGTTGGGGGTTAATATGGAAAGTTTTTCATTTAATTCTACAATTTTAATTCTTGTAATTTTAATTGAATCTGATATTTCGTCTGTTTTGTCTAGAGCATGTTGCGATGCTGAAAAAAAAACAATTATTAAACACCAAGAAAAGATGTAAATAAAATATCACACCTCAGCAGGCCGCGACGTCGCAACGGGTGACAGTTGTAAAGCAACTGTCAGGCGAGCCATTCCATTGTTAAGTGTTCCACAATATGGCTGAAGGATTTATTTACCAGCTGATTGTGGTGTTCCGTGACTGTACAATGGAATTGGGGATGCCCTAATGATGTAGCAAAACTGATAATACGGGAAATTTGTGAAGAGAACCGCTTTTGCGGTTCATAGAAAAAAATTTTTCGAAAAAGAACAAAGGGGCTCTCTCTTGGTTTGATCGTGCTGGAAAGCGGAAGGAAATTTTTTTGAAAACCCAAAAGGGAAATGCATAAGTTGAATTGATATATTAAACATAGTAAAACGTTAGAAAAAAAATTGCTTTAACATCAGTGGTTGACGGTGTGATAGTTATATTCTGGAAACTCCGAAATGTTGTATGCAGAAAATTAACAAAACATCATAGATTGATGGTATGGCTGACGATTCTATAGAGCACCTGAAACATTGTGTGCAGAAGAACATCAGTTGCAAAGTGTGCTGAACATTGTCATATTGGACGAAAGGCGCGCTTCAAGAAGAGTGGTGTAATTGAATACACGGCCGACATTATTAACAATAATTTGAACGAGAATTGCTGACGGAATCTTTGGTAGATCGAGGAAGATATGGTGAAGAGGAACAACTACTGGATGGTCAAGAGGTCAAGCTAAGTACCGAATAAGCGGTTTCGAGGTCAGAAGATATTTTTATGATTTAAGCATGAGAATTGGTTAGTGTGAATTGTATGAGTCATTTGTTTTACAAATTAAATTCTTCAGAAAATAGTAACCAGACAAAAAGAAGCAAATAATTTAGCATAAAAAGAAAAAAAAATATAATTTTGGTAAATGAACTTATAAAAAAAAAACTAAGACAGTATCCATACTTGTTATGTCTCTTCTTTTCGTTGATTTATTTGTTGATTTATTTTAATTTGAATTTTTTTTTCTTTGGAGTGGGTGCTGATTGTGTTTGATTTATTTTCATATACCTTATATACAGTGGTACCTCGACATACGAGTTCCTTGACATTCGAGTGTTTCGAGATACGAGCCGCCGAGCGAGCGAAATTTTGCTTTGAGATGCGAGCAAGATTTGAGTTACGAGGAAGCGCTCACAACACCACTGCACACGATGAGTTGTGAGTCGATTAATGGATCTTGTCGGTGAGTTTCAAAGGAAGGTGCAAAATCCGCCGTTGCATTTGGATGCCAAATGTTTTCGCACATTTTAGAACAAAAGATCGTGGGAAGTTTCTCGAATAGTATGTAAGTATAGTAGATAAGAATATTTTGTTTATAAATATAGGTCGCTATTACGATATATAAGTCAGTTAAAAGCTACAGCTGTGAAATAAACGTTTAACACGAAAAGAGAGTTTTAATACAAAGTGAAAATTGTGCGAGACAACGGCCGTCGAGTTTATATGTGGTGCGCGTTTTAAAAACAAACGAAAACGTTATAACATTTATTTTTATAACAATGATGCCGAAGAAGAAAATGATGTCGATGGAACTAAAGCGTGAAATCATCGAAAAAAGTGAGCAAGATGTGCGAGTGATTGACTTGGCGAGGATGTACGGGCGTAGCACATCAACAATATCTACTGTGCTTAAACAGAAGGAGACGATAAAGGGTATAACGCCAGCTAAGGGTGTCAAAATCATTTCTAAGCTCCGGACCTCACTCCATAAAAAGATGGAGAAACTATTGATGGTGTGGGTGACAGAAAAGCAGCTTCAAGGAGGAACTTTAACACAAAGCATCATATGCGAGAGGGCACGAGCGATTTACGATGATTTGCTAAAGCAGATCCCACACACTTCCACAAACAAGGAATCGGACGACTGGTTTAAAGCCAGTCGGGGCTGGTTTGACGGCTTTAGGAAAAGGCATGGTGACGCAGCAAGTTCGGATGTGAAGGCAGCTGAGGTTTTCATCAAAACGTTTTCCGAACTGATAGAAGCCAAAGGATACATCCCCCAGCAAGTCTTCAACTGTGACGAGACAGGGCTTTTCTGGAGAAGGATGCCGAATAGGACTTACATAACGGCGGAGGAGAAGACGATGCCAGGTCACAAACCCATGAAGGATAGATTAACTCTAGCACTTTGTGCCAATGCGAGTGGCGACTGCAAAATCAAGCCTCTGGTAGTATACATTTCGGAAAATCCCAGAGCCTTTAAGGCACATAAGATTGTAAAAGAAATTCTGCAAGTTATGTGGAAGGCGAATCCTAAGGCGTGGGTCACCAGAAAATTATTTGTGGAGTGGACAAATTTGGTGTTTGGCCCTTCTGTTAAAAAATACATACTCGAAAACAACCTACCCATGCAAGCCATTCTCGTCCTCGACAATGCCCCTGCTCACCCACCAAATCTCGAAGATGATTTACTCGAAGAGTTCAAATTTATAAAGGTTCTCTACCTGCCATCCAACACCACTCCTATCCTGCAGCCCATGGATCAGCAGGTGATTCCTAATTTTAAGAAGTTGTACACCAAGCACACTTTTCGGCGCTGCTTTGAGGTGACGGAGAACACAAACCTTTCCCTTCGAGAGTTCTGGAAGAACCACTTTGACATCGTGATATGCCTAAAAATTATTGATCAGGCATGGCAGGGTGTTACAACGAGGACCTTAACCTCTGCATGGAAGAAGCTGTGGCCTGAAGCTGTAGCTGAAAGGGCCTTCGAAGGGTTGGAAGCTGAAGTGTCAGTGGTAGAGGAGATTATTTCTCTGGGAAAATCCATGGGTCTGGAGGTAGATGACAGTGATGTGAACGAACTCGTCGAGGAACAGTATCAGGAGCTTACAACTGAAGAGTTGCACGATCTTCATTCGCAGCAGCATACGGTGGTTCAAAGTTTTGAAGAGGAGCCAGAAATGGAGGAGGTCATCGCTACAAGAGACATAAAGGAGATCTTGGGAATGTGGGAGAAAGTTGTAGAGTTCGTGGACAAAAATCACCCCGAAAAAGTTGCAACTGGTTGTGCATCGGAGCTGTTCAACGAAACTTGCCTAACGCATTTCCGCAATATCCTGAAAGAGAGGAAGAAACAAACCTCTGTGGACAGTTTTTTTAAACGATCTGCTGGTGACAATACGCAAAGTGTGACGAAAAAAGCGGCACTTCCACAAGCACTTCACTTTGATTTTTAATGAATTTTTTTAGTGAATTATTAATTATGTTTTTATAGAATATGTATTTGTTGTTTATGAATAAATGTATTTTTAAATATATTTTTCTTATTCAAAAACCTTTACAAAAAAACTGAGGTGGTTTTTTGAGAGCTGGAACGGATTAATGGCATTTCAATTAATTTCAATGGGGAAAATTGCTTTGAGATACGAGCAATTTGACATACGAGCAAGGTTACGGAACGAATTAAACTCGTATGTCGAGGTATCACTGTATTTGATTTTTATTTATATAATTTTGAATTTTTATATTTGAGATCTGTTTGTTAAGATCGGTGTGAACTGATTCCGATCGGAATTGGGTGGAATTAATACTCACCCACAGCATTTAATAGCATAAATCAGTAAGATCTCTACTGATAATGCATTATATTTTGCTAAAATGCATTACTTACATACTAAATGCATTATATTTTTTTAAAAAACTATTTCTTAGGTGCTTATTATTCCTCTTTTACTGAATACTTATTGTTTCTTTCTATTTTGTTTGTTTTTCGCACAATGACGAAAGAAACAATAAAGAATATAATAAGGATGTAGTAGATTTGGTTTTTTACAAATAATGATGCCCACATGGAACCTTCATTATCCTTTCCCATAGGCTGTGTGTATTTGTTTATTTCGTGTGTGTGCCGTAGCACGAAGGAATCGTGGTCCCAAATACCCACGACCAGACTGAGCTAGTCGGCGGGGTTAAGGCACGCAGGGTAAATTTAACTACGATTCTTTAAACATAATTATGCTGCACTGACGACGGCTCGACAGAGCTCCGCAGTCGTAGCAAGCATTAAGTGTTTCTGTAATTCTGTCTATGGTTTGTTTGTACATATCTAGCTTAACAATGTGCAATAAGTTGTGGTAGTTGAGTAGTGTTCTTGTGGGTCCAAGTTGAAGTGGGAGTATTCCTTGTCGTTCAGTTAGGTGGTGTATTTCCATTTTGTGTCCAAGAGTTTGCGTTATGTGGTGCGTTATCAGTAGCCTGTAATGACATTTTTTTCTTAATTCTAGCTTTGTGGATTTTACGGTTGTTTTTAGTGAGCATGGTTATTTTCTTGTTCTTACTTACGTAATGCTTACTAAATCTAGGGGTTAGTTTGTTTCGTCTTGATTCTTTCCTATAAACTAGTTCATTTTCCTTGAAGTCTTTAGGATCTTTCCTATTGGCATTTGCTTTCGCTAAATACTTATCCATAACTTTTTCGATCTGGGTTTTGATTGAAGGGTAAAATTCAGTCTGGAATTCATTAAGTTTTTTTCAAATACTCATGTTCATTATCAAATTTTACGTTTTTATCGAATTTGTAAGTTCGGCCCAAAAATAATTCGTAAGGAGTTAATTTCGTTGTTCAGTGAATGGCATTATTGTATGTGATTACAGCTTCCGCCATAATATCGTCATGATCGATTTCGAGATTTTTCTCTTTTAATTTTTTTTACAATTATTCTAAAAGGCTTCTGTCAAGGTGGAGTGTGCTCGTTCTACAGTAGAATTGCTTGAGGTTTGTTGGAAGGATGTGAAATATTTTGGCATGCTTCACAATTATTTATTATTTGAGTGACTTTGCTCTTCATACAGGGGAAATAATATGTACGTTTTAAATGTAATAGTGTTTCAGTTATACCTCTATGGTTAGTATTTTCGTGGCGTTCGTTTATAACTTTGTCTTGGTCATCATTACATGTAATTTCTATTAAGATTTCCTTGCATCTAACCAACCTGTAAGTTTTGCCTCTTGCAAAATATTTTGAATAAGTGTCTTGTATGATCTGAAATGTTTCATCATCTGTGTAAATAGCTGAAAGTTTGTTTCGAACCGAAAATCCTTTAAGTTATTGTGTGACGTTTTCCTCAGTAAAATCGGACATTTTAATGATGCGGCGTTGCTTATTTTTGAACGGCACTTCGACTGATGTGGAGGGATTGTGGTCTGTTTTCTCGAAAATTATCTGCAGATTAAAGTCATAAAAAGGTTTTTCGGAAATTGGTATTCCGTCGTTGATATTGGGGTTCCTTCTTGTAAGGTTTGCTCGGTACTTTCATTAACATGGGCTTCGATTTTCGAGAATGGGGTCGTTCATGAGGAGCTGTTTACATGTTTCAAAAGTTTTGATGTAGTTTTCGTCGATAATGATTTCTTTACCCTTTTTAAGGCATTCGGATGTGATGAATCCTAACATATCAGATTTGATAAAGTTTTTGAAAGAATAAATAATTCATTTATATAAGTATTGCCAAGAATGTGATAGGAAATGTAACATTTTGTACGTTTGATCACAATGTTTATCTGTGCCTTATGAAGTAAAAATTTAGGTTCTATCAAACTACTTATTTCACATATAAAACATTTTCACACTAAACCACCATATTACAAATGTGCACAAATCAGCTGCTTTCAGAAGCTTCAAAGCTTATACGGTTTTAGAAGGCACTTGAAACGTGTACACAGTAATTGTAGTGATCACATCAGTGTAACTTCTTCAAATAGAATTGTCCGTGCCAAAAATGCTAACGCTGGAACATGTGGTCAATCAGATACTACATTAACATTTGATGTACCTTCCGAAGAATTTGATTCACTTAGGCTAAGGCCACACTATACGTGCCTAGCTTAAAGCTAAGCTAAGAGCCATGCTTGTGTACATGATACACAATGGCCACATACGAGGCGCTTAGCTTGGGGACACACAATTCACTTTTGCGCCGTCTCTTGATGAGAACGGAAGAAATTATGTCACTCTCTAAAGTAAAGAAGTTAATGTTGATTGAAAACTCAGTGTATAAATTTAATACAATTCCAAGTCGAAGGTGTTGGATACATGAAATTAACCTTTCAAGACCTCGACATGGAGAATTTGAACGTTTGTATAAAGAATTGCGAAATTATGACGAGAAGTTTTATTCATACCAACGTATGAAACAAGATACGTTTGATATACTGCTTGGCAAGCTAAAATCCAGGTTACAGAAGAAGGACACCGCATTCAGATATTCTATAACACCTGAAGAACGACTTGTAGTAACAATAAGGTAAGAAAAATAAACATTAAGTATTATTAGAACCATCTTTATTGTAAATAATTATGAACATATGTAAAGTTACATATCTAAATGTGTTTTTTGAAATTCACGAGAAATTGTTAATGTAAGTTATAAGCGATGTTCCTCCATCTTGAATAAATGTTGTTGCGATGTTGAAACAAAAAAATAATTATTAGATACTCAGAAAAGAAATAAACTAAAATAAAATATCAGCCTCAGCAGTCCGCAATGACACAACGGGTGACAGTTGTAAAGCAACTGTCAGGCGAGCCATTCCATTGTTAAGTGTTCCACAATATGGCTGAAGGATTGATTTGCCAGCTGATTGTGGTGTTCCCTGACTGTACAATGGAAGTGGTGATGCCCTATTGGTGTATAAAATGTATCACACGGGAATTTTGGAAGAAAACCGCTTTTCCGGTTCATGGAAAAAAATTTTCTCGAATTTTTGAACTGAATAAAGGGGACGTTAATTTGCTATCAGTCTGTAGCAGTTATAAAGTTGAATTATAAGATTTGTAAAAAAGAAGACAATTTGAGTTTGGTGGTAATATTTAAAACTGTTGCTGTGAAAGTTGCAAGTGCATAATTCAGGAGTTGAATGGGACGTTAATTTGCTATCTGACTCCCAAGAATCATTTTGGCATGCAGCAAATCAGTTGGCAAAGCAGAGCACTGGTAACCTGTAAGCATTTTGGGTCGAGACGGAGTGGACAGTTCTTATTGAAGGAAGATCGAAGGCTGAAAAGCGAATATTCCCAGCAACCGTAGTATCGGTTCCCAGATAAGTAGCAGAAAGTTTAAAAAGAAAAAAAAAAAATAATAGCTAAAGAATTCAAGTCCAAATGAACAAAGTTAAAAATTAACCGGTAAAGATTTGCGGTATAAACGGAACGTAAAAATTAAAGATATTTTTGATGATGGTATGATATATTTTCCATTTCCAAAGTGTAATGCGGTAGTCGGGATGTATTCACCTAATTTGTTAAAGCATCTAGTACCAATTCGGTGCTAATGTAATATTATTTTCACACCTCATAGCTGTATGAACAGTGAATATCTATATATATGAGTTTCATTAAATTTGTCAGAGCAGATAACTTATGAAAAAAAAAAAATAAATAATAATATAAAAAATAATGAAAATCATTTGTTACGGTGCATGTAAACTAAATCCGGCCGGAGTTAGGTAAAGATTTAATTGCGAATGTACGTTCTAATATTTAATGATCTTTTCTCATTGAAACTGAATTGAATAATTTTTCATTGATTTTTTCGTTTGAATTGAATTGAATAATTTTTCAAAGATATCGTTTATTTGTCTCTAGTATTTGGGTTCTGTTTGTATGGAAAATCTTTCGAATCGTTAATAAATATGTATAATATGGAGTAGTTTAAAATTTAAAAATGGTGATTCATTTCCTGTCTCGTCAAATTCCTGTGGAAATTTGTGTGTGTGTGTGTGTGTGCAAGATCGTTTCAGGTCGGACTTAACACGTTGACTGCTGTATCGGTCCCCGGGGACCGATTTGATAACTTTTTGAGGTGCGGCAACAATTTTTCAAAACTTCCGTTGTGTGCGGGTGCAATATCTTTTTCTATGGTGAAAGTTAAATTATTTTAAAAATAGTGACATTATACTTTTGAGTTGTATTTATAGGATACGTCAAAAAATTGTATCGAGCCCGGGCGACCTTCACCGCACTGGAATAATAAAAGTATTGCTTGTATACGACGTCGATGTATACCAAATCTTTGTCGACTTTAAACAAGCATATGACAGCATCAATCGAGGCGCTCTATATAGTATCATGCTGCAATTTGGTATACCGGCCAAATTAGTGAGACTTGTAAAGATGACCATGACCAACTCCGTCTCGCAAGTCCGGATCCAGAACAGATTGACGGATCCTTTCGAAACTCTGGGTGGCCTGAAACAGGGTGATGGAATAGCGCCCACGCTCTTCAACCTGGCACTTGAGTTCGCTATTCGGGCAATGAATCTGAACACCAGCGGCACGCTACTTTTTAAGTCGACACAATTGGCAGCGTACGCGGATGACATTAACATCATGACTCGAAAACTGACCGATGCAGAAGAACTTCTGCTTAGACTTGACACCGCAGCAAAGGAAGTTGGACTACGAATCAACGAGGACAAAACGAAAGTGATGATGCAATCTAGGACAAGGACGCCAGCGCACACGACCATCAACGTAGGGGACCTTTGCATCAAATTCGTGGACAACTTCATTTACCTTGGTAGCAATCTATCGAGTGACGCCAACGAAACTGACGAAATCAAGCGACGGATACAACTAGCAAATAAGACATTCTTCTCGGTCCTCCCCATTATGAAATCGAAATATGTGCACAGGAAAACTAAGCTCCGCGTTTACAAAACTATCATACGACCTGTGCTGTGCTATGGTTGCGAAACATGGACCTTGACACAAGCCTCCGAAAATAGGATCGACACCTTCGAACGGAAAGTTCTACGGCGGATTTTCGGGGCTGTTCGCGACCGAGATGGATGGCGCATCCGATACAACAATGAGTTGTACGAACTGTACGATGAGCTGGAAGTCTCCAAGATCGTCAAATTGCAACGACTACAGTGGGCTGGGCACGTGCAACGCATGAATGACGATCGCATGCCAAAACGTGTCATGAACGCAAGACGTGTCGACGGAGCGAGGCCTAGAGGAAGACCAAGAGCTCGTTGGGAGAGCTCAGTGTATGCGGACGCCGGGCAACTACTGGGGCTCCAAGACTGGAGGACGCGGTCACGTGACCGAGACCATTGGAGGAATACTATCCAGGCGGCCAAGGCCCGACGTCGGGCTGTTGTGCCACGATGATGATGATGTATGCGGCATCGGTCCCCCGGGACCGATGCACAAATCACAAATTTGAGTTTCTCAACTTTCATTCTTGTCAGCGCCTCTGACATAAAGCAGTTGCTAATATTTGTGTTAGAAGTGTTTTAAGTGCAGTGTTGAGTTTATTGTTAACAATGTCTTCTCGCGCGAAAAAGATGCTATTTATGACTCTTCGACAACCGGCTGGTGGCAGCAGCTCTGCAGATAATAATTTTCAAGGAAAAGAATCTACAAAAAGAGCGCATTTCCTAGAAGACGATTTTAAAGACTATTCTAGCGATGATTCTGTGAGAGATATGGATTATTTGCCTTCTTTATTGGATCGCGAGGACAGTTATGAATCGCTAATGAGTTCTAAGGATGATTTCGATGAAGTGGATTCAAACAATGGTGTGTTGCGTTTTTAATCTCGCTGTGCTACAAATTAAAAGATTTTAGTCAATATTTATCGATCTGTAAGCCTGTTTGCATGTATGTTTATAGCAATAAATTTTTACAGATGCTAGAGATGAAATTCAGTCGAACGATGATATTTGTGACCTTACATCGATATTACGCGACAACGATTGGCATGATATTGTCGAATCTGAACATACATTTGACTTTCACAGTGAATTACCTGCATACAACTTTGACGTCAATAAAATAAAAACGCCATTAGATGCCTATAAATTGTTTTTAGTAGACGAATTATTAAATATCATAATAATGAAAACAAATAGATTTGCCCAACAATCTTTGTCACGGGAAAGGTCCGCATCTAAATCCAGATTGAATTTGTGGACTGACACCGATCGAAAAGAAATCTTTCGTTTTTTTGCAATCAATTTGGTGATGGGCTTGAATAATCAACCAACAATAAATTCTTATTGGTCGAAAGACCCTATGTTCAGAAATCAATTCATTACGAATGTAATGCCTAGAGATAGGTTTTTACTGATCCTTCGTTGTCTGCACTTCTGCAATAATGAGGATCCGTTTTTGAAACCTGACGAACGTCTTCATAAAATTCAAAAATACTTAGGAATTCTGAATATGACGTTTAAACATGTCGTGACTCCAGGAAAAGTACTTGTGATCGACGAGTCTATGATCCCATTTAGAGGACGGCTACAATTTCGTCAATACATTCCAAATAAAACACATAAATAAAACTGTGGGTCAAGGTCACTCTGAATCTATTGTACATGAGCTGTTAGAGTCAATTGACGAAAAAGAAGGTCATTATTTGTATGCTGATAATTATTATTCAAATATTATTAAAATCTTACTTAAACTTTAGCTAAAGACCTCTATGACAAAAAAATTGTATATTGTGTTACCTTGAGGGCTAATCGAAAAGGAATTCCTCAAACATTTTCCAAAAAATTAATAAAAGGCGAAATATATGGACAGCAAAATGATTGCGTGAAAGTTATCAAGTGGATGGACAAGAGACCTGTTTTGATGTTAACAACTGACCCTACTCATGGTACAATGTTAGAAAAAACTGGTAAACGGTCACGGAAAGGTGAAGATATTAACAAGCCTAAATGCATTCAATACTACAATCAAGCAAAGAAAGGAGTTGATTGTCGTCGTACCATTCAGTACTAAGAAGGGGATTAAAGTGGTACCGAAAGGTTATTTTTGAGCTTTTGTTTGGCACATGCGTAGTCAATTCATGGATAATTTTCAATAAAATATACAAAACAAAAATGTCCATTACAGCCTTTAGAGCTAAACTTGCCGTAGAATTATTGGAAGAGCCTGAACAACACGATGATACTCTTGGACTTAAACGATGTGTTCATACTTTTGTGAAACCCCAAGGACCGGGAAGGAAACAGCGAAAAATTTATAAGGGATGCTACGTTGAGCTACGTGCTTCCTTAAGTAGTCGTGAAGCCAACAATAAAGTGACAAAAGTAATTAGCTTTTGTGATCAATCAAAATACACAAAGTATAAACATTTCATTGCAATTGCTTTCGTTCTTAAACAGTATACCTATTATTTTAAATGGATTTCGTAAAGTTTTTATATGATTTTTAAGTGAACTGTTCGTCATACTTTGTATTATTAAAAAATATTTGTAACGAAAAAAAAATTTTCAAAAATTTATTCCTCCACGATTGACATCATTGTATATTCATACGGCTTATGTGGCAAGTGGGTATACCTTTCAGCTACTGGGAAACACTGAAAAAATCCAAAACGATATTGATTCCAAACATGTAGATATTGTCTTTTGAACTAATGTCGATCGGTCCCCGGCGACCGATACCGCACTGTATGAAAGTTTAGAATCGGTCCCCGGCGACCGATAACGCATACGAAATTGGAATACACTTTTTGATCCCGCAGTCAACGTGTTAAAGTGTCGATATAGCGTGCGTAGCACGAGAAGAGTATCAGCCCGAAAACTCACGACCAGGCTGAGCTAGCTGGCGGAGCAAAGCACGCTGGGCTTTAACAAGATACTCTTCTAAGAAAATTCATGCTGCCCTGGCGACTGCTCGATAGCAGAAGCTAGAGCGTAACAATGTGTGTTGCGATGGTACAGAAGTACTCGTATTAAAGAGAGCGGAATTGTGTGGTACTACATTCAAGTCTGTATAAATGTTCTCAAGACTTTCTTCGGGAAGATGCTCCAAAATTGCATCTTGTAGAATAGATCGTAATTTCAGTTTCTTTCGTAGCGGTATTTTTTTCATGTATGGCAATAGGCTTTGAAAAAAAAGTAAATCATCGTCCTGCTCCTGTAGACTTTCTTTTTCTAAAATTTCAATTTTTCTTTTCTCAAGCTGTACCAGCTCATCATGACGATCATTATTACATGTTTTCCCTTGTTTTTTGGCTATGTATATATATATGATAACTCTTGGTTGATGATGCCATGCTAGAAGGCGAAGCAATATCATCCAAGTTGATTGTATCTGGAGATGCTGCAACTTCGTTGTTATCAGAAGTAATGGATTCGATATCAATATTTGAATCTCTTTGCGATTCTGACACTTTATCTCTCAAAAACATCATTTGTTGAAAAAATTGCCAAGAAGAAGTAGAGTTCTTTCCTCCTCCATCATCACTCTTTGGTTTATCCAACTTCCTAAGTTCCCAAAAAAATATGTGCGTAGATTTTTCCATTTTGTACGCACATCCTTATCTGGAAAAAATGGTTAATGTTAATAAATGTTTCTGTTTCAGGTTTTTAGCAACAGGAGAGTCATATCGATCTCTTGCTTTTCATTTTCGTATGGGTCGCAGCCAGTGACGGCTCGTCAGGGGCGGCAGGGTCGGCCCGGCCGTATCAAAATAACCCCAAAATAATAAAGATAAATAATTACTATTAAGTAGTTAACTACTACACATTAATTTCTCTCACCCATATCTACCTCAGAAGAATCTTTAATTTGTCATCAGCTACGTCTACAAACCCGGATTTAAATAGGAAACAGATCGAAATAGTACAGTCTAAACGGGCCAACAACCCGTTGCGTTTCGTCTGCTTCGATTTCAATGCTGTTTCAATTTTGATTTGTGTACGCGCAATGAACAATTTATCCAGCATATACATCTTTCATACGACGGCCAGTCAACAGTCCTGAAAATCTACACTCAACATTCATACACTGAAGCATTCAGTCATATGTATGTACATACGACTGCAATGCATCAACCACTGGCATCAACGATCTAACGAAACGGCGGCCGTATCATATCCAGCAAGTACAAGCGGAAATCGAAGGCACGGCCGAAATTGAGGTCCATAGTAAACTGACCGAGTCTGGCTACAGTCTAAGCAACTCAAAGCTTCTCTGGCAGCCTCCATTCTATGCTTCATTTCAATACTAGCTATTTAGTTAGGTGTTTTGTATCAAATTTCGTACCGATATACAAACCGGGTAAAGCAAAAATGGTAAAAATTGCCAGCGGCCAGCCGCCAACTGCTTCAGCTCTGCTTAAAAGTAACAGGCATCGTACATGCTCCGTTATAGCACGCTAAAGTCAATGTTAGGATGCTTTATGTTTCTCAAGAGATGTAAAATAGCATTGTATGAAGAATTCCTAGTGTTTGGTAGGGTAATAAGACGATGGTAGTAGTAAAATAGAAAAAAAATGCTTTTTGAATTGGTTTTTTGTTTTGATTAGGAGACTGCGGCTATTGTATAGATTTGATTTGTCAGTGCGAATACGGTTATTCGAAAATGTGTTTTATTGAAGAGATGGTAATGGAAAAACTGAAATACTGCAGGTAAAAAGATGCTACCGTAAATCATCTTTTTATAGACGAATTAATTCATAAGGAAAATAATTTAATGAAAAAATATGAGAAACTTAATCGAAAGGAAAACTTGATAAATTCATGCGTAGTATTTTATGATTAATATTCGTGGTATATTCGTGTAGTCCGTAATGAACAATTTTTGGTGTGCGGTTTAATTTTAAAACCTAATCATAGATTTAGTTCGACAGGAAAAGATAATTTAAAGTTTCAATTGCAAGTTTGTTTTTAATTTGAAATGCTTAAAAGTTTGCATAAGGAATCATGTACGATTTTCATTAATAGCAGTTTTACGAAAATTAATTAAAGATAAATGATAACGTTCGTGCTGAAATAATAGATGATATCGCGGTAATTCAAATAAAAGATTGAATATACAAAGTATTATTGCTTTGTCTATCTTTTTGGGAAAAAAATCAACTTTGATTTGTTGTTTTCTCTTTGAAAAGTACTATGACACTTTTAATTCCTATGAGACCATGTAAGTAGTTACCAAAAATTAAATCTTATAAAACATAGCTTCACTTTTGGCCGACCCAAATTTTTATGTTACGAGCCGCCACTGGTCGCAGCACTATTGCGCAAATCGTTCATGAAACTTGTGAAATTATTTGGATCTATTTAAAAAATAAATACATGCCATTGCCTACAGCTGCATAATGGATTGAAATATCCAAGAAGTTTTATGAGCTATGGAATTTCCCTAATTGCATAGGCGCTATTGATGGAAAACATATTAGAATGAACTGTCCAGCGAACAGCGGTTCGCCAAATTGCAATTATAAACAATATTCTTCAATTCAACTACAAGCAGTGGTTGATGCAAAAGGAAAATTTGTGTTTGTAGATATTGGCGCAGAAGGTCGCCAGTGTGACTCCGGAAATTTTCGATCTTCTTCTTTATTTATTTTTTTTACAAAATGGAAGACTTAATATCCCAAACAAAAGTGTAATTCCTGGTACGAACATGACAATGCATTTTGTCATAGTTGGAGATGGAGGCTACCCGCTACTGAACTATTTGATGAGACCCTTTTGGTCAAAGAAACCTTGACAACAGGAAAAGAATCTATAATTATCGACTTTCAAGAGCTCGTAGAAGCGTGGAATGCTGCTTCGGGATGATGGCACAAAAATGGAGGATTTTGTTGAAAGCTATTGAAACGAACGTAGAAACGGCTAAATTAATTACTAAGGCAGTTTGTATTTTACATAACTTTGCAATGACACATGAATCTCATAACAAAAACCGAATCGATCAACAAATACAAGGGCAACAGAATAGTTTTATTTCAAATACTAATCAACAACGCCCACAGCACAGATTTACCTCCCAGGCCTTACAAACGAGAGAAATGCTCGTTACCTACTTCAATGGACCCGGAACAGTATCGTGGTAAAATAATTATGCCTTTCCCGAAAATATTTTATTATGAATACCTAATATTATTTGAAATAAAGTGAATAACACTTACCATCTTTGTTTACTTCCTGTGCTACTTCTTCCCAAAGCCTTTTTAGGATGAGTACATTCTTATGATGTTTGTTTGCTGGGTTCCAAAGTGGTTCCCTTTTAAAAACCGCAGCAATTAAAACTTCTTCCATTCTAAAGTCACTATGCGATTAACAGAAATTAACGAACAAGTTCGTTCGCTTTGCGACTCGCTTGGTGACTAATCGGGCACCAAGCTAGGTGCATCGCTCGTAGTGTGGCCGGCTGCTATAATAAGCAATACATTTGTTCGCCAGGATCAATCACTAAGCGAGTCGTTTGGCTCTAAGCATGAAGCTAGGCTCTATGTAGTGTGGCCTTAGCCTTAATGTGGACTTGCGATTCGTCTTATCACTACATAAGAAAAATAATTTTTCAAGAAGAGATGTTAGTACTCTTTTAGTATCAACAAGAATTTAATTATTAACCCCATAAAAAATGTTTTACAAAAAAATATACTACCTATTATTGAGAATGCAGCTAATAGGCAAATTGCGGAAGGTCTCATTGATAATATTGCCAATTTTAGTAATATTGACACAGAGTACAAGTTGTTGAAAAAAATTAAGGAAGTTGGAATTTATGAGGAGCCAATTCAGTATACTATTAATAACGGAGTAGTTGAAATTATATCTGGAATAAATCCTAGAACTGCTGCTAAGGCAACCGTTGGAATAATGTTACCGCATTTCAATTCAAAAAATATTTTGAAAGCAAAACAATATTATCTACAACTTTAGAAAACATGAAAATCTTACAAGTGAGTAATTATTTAAAAAATATTATTAATGGTGACCTATGGAAAGCAAAAATTCGAAACTCTCCTAACGAAATTGTTATTATAGCACCACGACTTCCTACCACCACATATTCGAACCCCCCATGATCAACACCGTCGATTCAAACCACATACTCACCACCACAAACTCACCGAACCACCCATCTTCACCACACTGCATGGGGCAGATGATATAAAAGGAGTAACGCGACCATAAGAAGATCAGATTCAGAGCTGACATTGAGGCGAGCACTTTAGGGTCTCCCTCAAATACATTGTTCTATATCTAATAATACTGAATAAAGCATTTATAACTAAACTGTGTTATATTATTCCATGTACTATTTACTGTGATGAGTTCGGTATTGACAATCCATTAGGGTCGCACTCAGAAGGAATTTTTGCCATTTATTATAATTTCCCTACGATTCCACAACATCAGCTTTCCAAACTAACAAACATATTTGTCGCAGGGTTTTTCAAACCGAAAGATGTATCTTTTTCTGGAAACGCTATTGTACTTTCACCACTCGTTGAAGAATTTAAAAAATTAGAAGTCGAAGGTCTGCAGATAATAGTTAATGGGCAGGAATATCATATTTATTTTGTTTTGGCATTGGCTATTGGCAACAATTTAGGATTGAACTGTGTATTAGGCTGTACAAAAAGTTTTAATTCTAATTTCTACTGTCGTATTATGTTACGTGGTAACATACACTACCCGAAAACGCGTCAACATACGAACATCCAGCCGGTATTAATCACGGGTAGCAGAATGAAAAAAAATAAAAAAAAGGAGCAACTTTTCCCGTGAGAAAGGCTGCCCCAATATATTTCGCGGAGCCACCACTCAATCTAGTAGGGCACGAATGTAACCACCACTCAGTAGGGTTAATAGCCATCGCGGCGGCCGACCATTGTGATGTACTGCTCGGCCACTGACGATGTAGATTTAAGTGTTTTAGCATAAGAATTAACACCAACCTGGAACGAAAGGAAAAAAAGAGACCACAAAGGATCGGGACTTAACTTCGTAAGTGAATGGGGTACCTACCTGACACCGCACGGTTCCAGGCTCTTCCTGGGTTCTTCCACTGTTCAGTCGGGCACATGAGGGCCATACACCTCCAAATGCACTGGTTGGGTGCTCTGCGCTGCCCAGGCCTCATTTCTAGAGCGCCGAGAATCTCAAGCCAAACGCCCGCACCACTAAGATTTAACTTTGTTTACTCGCGGAAGAAAGTAAACAACAGCAACTGCACGAGAAATGTCAAAATGGGGAACGACCCACAACGTCTCACACAACTTCCACACTACGCGACAATAATGGTGGTTTAAAAGTAGAGTATGTAAAGGGTACGGTAGAGAATGTAAAGTAAAGAATGTAAAGTATGCGCGAGGCGTACAGAGAACCCAAGCAACGGGATTTTTGAGAAAAAGTACCGGTGGTCGGAGGCTGGATGGGAAAGCAATCTTGGCTGTAGCTTTCTTTTCGATTTCAACCAGCAGAGTGGACGTGGAAAAATTACAGGTGCGTGGCCAAAGTTCAGTTCGACTTTTTGCGCTGCTTTTCGATTTCAACCAGCAGAGTGGACGGACGTGGATTTAATTATTGGAAAAATTACAGGTGGACAGATGACGATTTAAATGTTGGAAAAAATAACAGATTTATAAAATTGGAAACCACATGTGCGGAGGAGGAGTCGCCAAATTCGAGGTGTGTGCAGGAGTTCTGATACAATTGGAAACCACATGGGCGGAAGAAGAATTATCAAATAGCGAAGTGTGCAGAGCCAAATCTTGGATGGTGAAGGTTAGTGTATCTGAATTAACTGTTAGCTATATAAGGTCGGTGTTTTGTCTTTCACTTACAATTTCAAGAAAGAAAAACGCGAGGGAAATTATTTAAACGTTTATTCATAATTTCACTCATGTAAAACAATTCAAATGTACGAAAAAAATGCGAAAATATAATGCGAAAAAATCGAAAAAAAGATACGAAAAATCAAACTAAATGCAAAAAGTAGCGACTCAAACCAAAATGTTACTAACAAAGAAGAGAGTTCAACTAACTGGTCAATTTCTTATATAGCAATGAAAATTTCGGTACTTTTTTAACCCTCTAGGGTCACACTGGGTGAAATTCACCCAGAAAAAACTTTGAGCCCCTCGGAGAGTACTTAAATGTACGAGCCTGGCTTCGGGACGCCCCCTAGCGTTCGTTGGGAACCTCTACTTGACATTTTCGGAGTCGGCGTGGTTCGACGCCCGTTAGTCTTTACGTAGCATCTGATGCAATCAGAAGTTCTAAAATCGTTGGGTGAAATTCACCCAGTGTGACTATAGTGCACTTCCTGGATTCAATTTTTTCAATTTTATTTTTGGATTCTACTCGGTTCAAATAAGTTTTAGAGTCGTGAATGTGAACTGTGAAGTGCCAGGATTTTTCTTTATCAGTTTCATCTGTATTTTCTGTCAAATTTACAAATGGCGTACAGTCTCCGTCCACGGCGTGTTCGTGATTTGCTTTTGGAGGAACCAGAGCCTGAGGCTATAGATGCAGAACCATCTGATGATGAATTCGACCATGTTTCTGAAGAAGACGAAGAATGTTCTGACTATGAAGAATCCGATGAAGGTGCGGATTCAGACATAGAAATGGAGGTAGAGGATGCAACAGCTGCTGCTCGCACGCTTCAATCACGAGCACGTGGCAGACCTACGTCGAAATTGAGAGGGAAAAATGGGTATGTGTGGCACTCGAAGGTTCCAGAAAGAAGATCAGCTCGTTTAGGCGGTGAAAGAATACTTGAAAACGTAGGTCCCAAAGGCGCAGCATCAAATCTTCAAAGAATCACCGAGTTTTGGTCTGTGTTATTTACTGATGAGATTATCAACATTATACTCGAACACACAAATAATCACATTGAAGCAGTTTGTTTGGAAATTATTTCTAATGGAGAAGATGTACAGAGTTACCATCATCACACTAGAGCAACTGAACTGAGAGCATTAATTGGATTATTATATTACAGTGGTATGTGGAAACAGTCAAATGTAGATTATAAGGAGTTGTGGAGTGTCGACAACGGAATAGCATTTTATAGATGCGTTATGAGTAAAGCGAGATTCATGTTTTTGTGCACTTGCTGGCGGTTTGATGATCGGACAAAGCGAAACCCGAATGACAAATTTTCCCCAATACGGGATATTTGGGATATCTTCATCCGCAACTGCAAAGATAATTATGAACCATCAAATTTCTGTTAGGATTTCGAGGACGATGCAGTTTTAGAATGTACATAAAGTCAAAGCCAGATAAATATGGTCTCAAAATTGTAACACTAAATGATGCTGAAACAAGTTATTTGATACATGGGATTCCGTATTTGGGGAAGGTGACTCTTGAAGACAAAACGGAGTCCGTTTCGGAGTATTTTTTTCGGGAAGTTACATCTTCTATACACAACACTAATAGAACAGTCACAGCTGATAACTGGTTTATTTCCATTCCACTCCTCGAGCGTATGAAGAATGAACCATTCAATCTACCAGTGACTGGAACTATCCGGAAAAATAAACGCGAGATTCCAGCAGAAATGAAAGTTTCCGACCCGAATCCGCCACATACGAAATTTGTTTTTTCTGATTCTGGTATCACGCTTTTGTCGCACACGCCTAAAAAGAACAAAATTGTGTTGCTGGCTTCTACTTATTCTCGCTCAACGAATATTGAAAATGGGAAGCCTGAAATAATCCACCATTACAACGCCACTAAAGGTGGAACTGACTGCTTCGACATGCTCTGCCACGCCTTCACTACTTCCAGAAGAACAAACCGTTGGCCGATGCGGGTATTTTTTGGAATGCTAGATCAAGCGGCTGTAAATGCACGCATTTTAGCCCAATGCCAACGAGAAAGAGCTGGTTTGAACAAGAGAATAACAGCTCAAGATTGTTTACGTGAGTTGTCGTTAGCACTAGTAAGACCGGAGCTGGAAGAACGGCTGCTTTTGCCAACTCTCCGAAATGACCTGAAGCTCGGAATCCTGGGAATCTTGAAAAAAGATCAACCACCTGGACTCGTAGCCAATGACCGTCGGAGGCTTGTAAAACAACAGAGATGTGGAGTCTGCAAGAAAGGCAAAGACAAGAAAACCACGTCTCTTTGTCCTTCTTGCTTGCGTCCGATGTGCGATCAGCATAGAGCGTATATTTGCGTAGATTGCAGCGGTGAAACATACAAAACTCACTGATTGTAATGATTTCCGATCTTTGTTATTGATAAAAAGCATCTAACATATTATTTCAGCCTTCTAATAAAGTTTGAAATATTCTCATTCCGAAATTCGGCCGTGTCCAGGCTCAACATTTTGTACATGTTCCATTGATGAAATAAATATGTTTTTTCAAACGAAGTCTCTGGTAATAATTTTTTTATGCAAATATAGTAGTCAAGGAATAGATCCTGATAATTTTTTCTGTCCCATATCAATCCCCAAAAAATATACCGATTTTTTATTGCAAAACACGACTTTTTTTGATATGTTGACTTCCCCAGCTGTTTGAACATTGGAGAAGATCCTTTTTCGATCCTAGAACTGACAGAGTATCTTCTTTTGACTTTCTGGCAAACGTTAAAAATATTTTTAACCCACCAGGACCAATTCTCGAACTCAGACACTGATTTTTCGGCGGTGGGTGAAATTCACCCAGTGTGACCTTCATGCGATTCCAGGGAAGTGTGACCCTAGAGGGTTAACTGTTTACTAAACTACTCTTAACTTGGTCAAATTTTCAAAATGGAATACACCATTAACTTTCAATATATCAGCTGACTGGAATTTTGCCGATTTCACTGGAATGGATGGGCGATGTCATGCTGACAGTCAGTCCGCTGTCATCCAACATTCAGGTGAGTAAACAACATCGGAAACTACGATTAATTAATTTCATTTTAGGTTGCTTCAACAGTCGGATAGGCAACATAGTGATAGTCCAAATTAGTGCGTAAGTGAATAAATTGTGTTTTGAGCTAGGAAAAAGTATAAAATACAAGTGTTCAGATTGATTGGTGGCAACGAGTAGTAAAGAAACCGACCGTCGGTTCTACTTTGGTATTTAACTAGCCTATAGTAAATTGGGAGTAACGTAAGAAGGAAGAAACCTGGAATTGAATAAAGTTAATCCGAAGAAATTAATCGATATATTATTTGCGGGATTCGAACGGGACATCAATCGTGTTGCTTGTTCGTAGGAAGATTCGGTTTCGAGTTTTTCTCTTTTCTTTTTTTCGATTTCTTCTCATTCTGATTTTTGAGGCCGCCATACTAGTGGTAGAGGGCCATTTGCCATAACCCGGCGTCCACGTAGGGGCGAGGTTTAATTGAGAAAGAGTGCATGGTTTCCCTTCAGGGCCCCACTGACACCGGCGAGCCGTAAGCTCACTCGGCGGCTCGTGGTCCTCCCTTTGGGTGAGTGAGTGGCGCCCACGCCCAATCTTCATTGAGCAACCCGGGACCCAAACGGACCAAGCCGTGTGTCGCTACCCCCCAAGTAGGCTGGGCGGGTAATAATTTGCAAAAGAACGAAAGGGCAAATGAGATCTGATGTAATGGAATACAAATAATTTTACAGATCTAATGAAAATTATGAACATAATATTCACTTAAATAATGAAAAGCTCACTGGTATACGAGAATATTGCATATTTAATTGCATACCATCGTTTCGTGTGGTACAACATTTTAGCTTTGATATCATGCATGATATTTTTGAAGGGGTTTGTAGATATGGAATGTGCAAGGTTCTACTATGTTTTATAGAAACGGTAAAATATTTCACTATTGACATTTTCAACAGCCGAAAATAAATTTTTGACTAAGACGAAACAAAAGTGGGAAATGTATCGAAACCTTTACAAGTTATTAATCTTAAGTCTTCTTGTACAAAAACAACATGATGACGCTTTCACACTTCCTACCTTTAATCATAGGCGACCTTATTCCAGAAGAAGATGAGGTTTGGCAATATTTCATAATTCTTCTGAAAATAATTGATATCGTCGTAAAGCCTAGTTTACCCCCCCCCCCCCCCCCCCCCCCCATCAGATATTAATGAGTTAAAATTATTAGTAGGGAAACACAACTCGTCATATATCCTGTTATTCAATGAGCAATTGAAACCAAAATGTCACTACCCAAGTGCAATCGAGAAATGTGGGCCACTTAAAAACATATGCTGCTTAAGATTCGAGGCACTTCATACATTATTTAAAGATTACGCTCGAAGTACTAACTCAAGAGTAAACATACAACTATCACTTGCAATCAAAGCAAGCATTAAATTTTCATATTTAATTTCTTCGGCCTCATTCTTGACTGAAGACTTAGTTCTTGCTGACAAGCATGTATTACAGTTTAATTATTTGGAAAAATATTCTTTCATGGAATCCTTTCCTAATGCTATATTTTATAAAAGAGTAACTTTTAGAGGAAAACTATATAAAAATGGTTTGTTTTTACATAAAACTGTCCATAACGATCTACAACTTTATGAACTAGAAAACGTTTTGGTTTTTGAAAGAAACTTGTATTTGCTCAATGGAATATAAAATGTTTTCATAATCAATTTCAAGCTTATATAATAGGTGATAAGTTAACTGTTTATACTTTACACAAAATTAATAATTTTGATGTCCCTCCTGTACATACTTACTTTTTAAACAATGGTTATAATGTATTACGATATAAATTTTGGTTAAGTTAAATGCTAATAATAATATTATCATATGCACACAATGTGCAGTTTATAAACATTTACGTTAGAATTCACATACAATTATTTCATTTTTGGATAGTTTAGTTTTGTAATGTGTAAATAATAAATTACATGTTCTTCTTTCCATAAAATATTGCCTTTTATTTTTTACACTTTTTCAGCTTCAACTTTTAGCTATTTTTGTAGCGTAGCGCACGAGACTCGCTATCTTACAATTAATCATGAGTCGAATCAATGGAATTCGAAAACCTATTAAATTTTTAATTACAAGTCCAATTGAAATAATATTTAATCCTATCAGTTCAAAAAATAAATTAAGAAGAAAAATCATTACTTTAATCATCCATATCATTTTAAAACAAAAGGAGATCATATTTTTACTTAAGGGGTTAGTCCACTGTTAAACTGCTCCAAATGAACTATTTTTTTAAACAGCTACCAAAAAAAAACTATACAAGATATCGATTTGAAATTTTACATGCATCTTTATTGAAGTTAAGAGTTAACATTTTCATCAGAAAAAATTATTACAAAACAAAATGGCGGCCGCCCCAATGAATCGCCGCAGCATCCCCGAAAAAAAAAGCGAATTGCGCCTCGTAAATTCCTGGACAAAATAAGCATCTGTAAACAAAAAACCAAAAATATTTCATTAGTTTTGAGTATAAAGGACTGCACGGGCCTAAATTTAGAGCCCTAAAGCGATTAAAAAAAATTTGGTATACTTTTGAATCAAAAAAATGATTCAAAAATTTTTTTTCAATCAAAAAAATTTTTCCCATTTCGTCAAAAAATTTTTTTTTGTTCTAAATTTAGGCCCGTGCAGTCCTTTATACTCAAAGCTAATGAAATATTTTTGGTAATTTGTTCACAGACGCTTATTTTGTCCAGGAATTTACGAGGCGCAATTCGCTTTTTTTTTTCGGCGGTGCTGCGGCGATCCATTGGGGTGGCCGCCATTTTGTTTTGTAATAATTTTTTCCAATGGAAATGTTAGCTCTTAGCTTCAATAAAGATGCATGTAAAATTTCAAATCGATATCATGTATAGTTTTTTTTTGGTAGCTGTTTAAAAAAATAGTTCATTTGGAGCAGTTTAACAGTGGACTAACCCCTTAAAAGGAAAACTTATTGATTAAATAAGGCATCATGTTAAATTATATCTACTTAGACTTATTATTTTTACTGATTGAAATAAATGGATACATCACATTGACCAAAAATAATGTGAAAAACTATTGGAAAATAATTGATTTAATGCAATTTTTTTTCTGAGTGCACTAACACTAAAGATTAATCCCACAGTTAGTAATCTATTCATGAATTTGTAAAAGAAAAGAAAATACGTAGGGAAATAGTTAGGTCGCAAATTAAAAATAAAAGGAAAAAAAAACTAAACGCACCAACTCAACGATCTTCAGATACAAATCAAGCTACTGCTACCGCTTAGCCGCCACGAAAAACGACCAGAAGTCACGACGCAAAAACATCTACACTCGGTACGCTGTCAAATGTTACACCACCGCAATATTTGCATATGACGAGGAACTCGCCAGAACAAAACGTTACGACAATATCAAGAAGCTATTGGATACGAATCAGACGCGCGAATCGAATAGCCTAGGCCCTAGAGTCCACTGATGGCGGACGTACGAATACGCAGATTAGCGCATGGATCGACGCGCTCTCACCCAGCAATTAGTGATGGGTAAAACCAGCACACTTTACTGTGCTAGCACACTTCGCACACCACACTTAAGTGTGCTAGCACTGTGCTCCCAGCACTGACACAGTGCCGCACACTGACACAGTGCCGCACACTGACACAGTGCCGCACACTGACACAGTGGCGACACACTGACACTGCTGGCACACTGACACAGTGGCGGTACACTGACACAGGGCCGACACACCGACACAGTGCCGACACACTGACACAATGCCGACACACTGACACTGCCGGCACACTTGTACTGGCAGGCACACTTCACGGGAACGAATGCTGTACGAGTGGCGTTGATTTTGCCCATTAATATGATGTGTTTCGGTAACAAGGCGTTGTTTGCATTGCAGAATGTGTACACATTTTGCGGTTTCGAAAGCATTAGCTATTGAATGCATTAGCTGATGAATGAGATAATTAGGGAACGAAAAAAGGCAGATAAGATTTGTTATTCGTATATTTTCTGGGTGAAAGTTTTAATTTTGAGTACACGACCGATGATTTGTGTTTTTCTAAATGCTGCGGAAGTCTTCAAGTTTAAACACAGCTACAAATACGTTTATTTGCGGTGCATCTGGAAGAAATGCTTTCACTTTGAAAATATTTGTGGAAAATAGGTTTTGAGCATATAGAAGGGTTTTGTCGTAACATGCAACGATAAAACGATAGCGATAAAATGATCTGCTGCAGATAGAAGGTTTATGCTAAGTAGTGCCATGTTTTTAAATATTCAAATATTAAAGGAGTTTTTAGGGCAAAAGTAGCTGAAATCGGCCAATTTTGTATTAGAATGTTTTCGGACATAACGGGCTAAGACCTATTGCTGTGTTACAAACATTTCGGTTTTGAGGGTAGTAAGGGGTTTTTTGGCCATAGTTTGGCAAAAAATACCGATTATTGAAAGTGGTCGGGGAGTACAGTAATGATATTTTAAGGACGAAAAAATTTCTGAGAGGGAAAATTGGGCAAAAACGTCAATTTCCCAAAAAAAAATGTTTGGTCTAGCATGAATTGGGGGACCTTTCTGAGTTGTTTTGAGCGAAATTTCCATACAAGTGTGGGAAAAAGCGGTCTAGTTTCGAAGATACGGCAAAAGTAACTGAAATCGGCCAATTTTGAGTTAGAGTGGTTTCGGACATAATGGGCCAAAACCTATTGCTGTGTTACAAACATTTCAGTTTTGTAGGGGAGTAAGGGGTTTTTTGGCCATAGTTTGGCAAAAACTGCCTTAACGGCGCTTTCGATGATTGAAAGTGGTCGGGGAGTGCAATAGTGGTACTTTAAGGACGAAAAAAATTTTTGATAGCAAAAATAGGGCAAAAATGTCCAACTTTCGCAAATAAAAATTTTTGGTCTAGCATGAATTCGAGGACCTTTCTGAGTTGTTTCGAGCGAAATTTCCATACAAGTGTGGGAAAAGGCGGCCTAGTTTCGAAGATACGGCAAAATGCACAGCCGGAGAAGCCAACTATCGAACCAATAAGGATCTGAACCTATTCTTACTTAACACTTTTAGAGCTACTTTCAATTTTTCCGGACGGTTTTCCGGCGGATATCATTTTTCCGTATCTTCGAAACTAGGCTGTTTTTTCCCAGACTTGTATGAAAATTTCATCCAAAACTACTCAGAAAGGTCCCTGAATTCATGATAGACCAAAATTTTTTTTTATTGGGAAAATGACGTTTTTGCCCAATTTTCCCTCTCATAAATTTTTTCGTCCTTAAAACATCACTATTGCACTCCCTTTCAATCACCGAAAGCGCCGTAAAGGCAGTATTTGCCAAACTTTGGCCAAAAAACCCCTTACTCCTCTACAAAACCGAAATATTTGTAACACAGCAATAGGTCTTGGCCCGTTATGCCCGAAACCACTCTAACTCAAAATTGGCCGATTTCAGCTACTTTTGCCGTATCTTCGAAACTAGATCGCTTTTTCCCACACTTGTATGGAAATTTCGCTCAAAACAACTCAGAAAGGTCCCCCGATTCATGCTAGTTAAAAAAAAATTCTTGCGAAAATTGGACATTTTTGACCAAAGTTCCCTATCAAAAATCTCATAAATTTTTTCGTCCTTAAAATATCATTACTGTACTCCCCGACCACTTTCAATAATCGAAAGCGCCGCAAAGGTATTTTTTGCCAAACTATGGCCAAAAAACCCCTTACTACCCTCAAAACCGAAATGTTTGTAACACAGCAATAGGTCTTGGCCCGTTATGTCCGAAAACATTCTAATCCAAAATTGGCCGATTTCAGCTACTTTTGCCCTAAAAACTCCTTTAATATTTGAATATTTAAAAACATAGCATAAACCTTCTATCTGCAGCAGATCATTTTATCGCTATCGTTTTATCGTTGCATGTTACGACAAAACCCTTCTATATGCTCAAAACCTATTTTCCACAAATATTTTCAACGTGAAAGCATTTCTTCCAGATGCACCGCAAATAAACGCATTTGTATCTGCGTTTAAACTTGAAGACTTCCGCAGCATTTAGAAAAACACAAATCATCGGTCGTGTACTCAAAATTAAAACTTTCACCCAGAAAATATACGAATAACAAATCTTATCTGCCTTTTTTCGTTCCCTAATTATCTCATTCATCAGCTAATGCATTCAATAGCTAATGCTTTCGAAACCGCAAAATGTGTACACATTCTGCAATGCAAACAACGCCTTGTTACCGAAACACATCATATTAATGGGCAAAATCAACGCCACTCGTACAGCATTCGTTCCCGTGAAGTGTGCCTGCCAGTACAAGTGTGCCGGCAGTGTCAGTGTGTCGGCACTGTGTCAGTGTGTCGGCACTGTGTCGGTGTGTCGGCCCTGTGTCAGTGTACCGCCACTGTGTCAGTGTGCCGGCAGTGTCAGTGTGTCGCCACTGTGTTAGTGTGTCGGCACTGTGTTAGTGTGCGGCACTGTGTCAGTGTACCGCCACTGTGTCAGTGTGCCGGCATTGTGTCAGTGTGTCGGCACTGTGCCAGTGTGTCATTGTGTCAGTGTGCTGCCGACACACTTATAAAGGTGCGCACTCGCACAGCACACCGAAGCGTACTAGCACACTGTGCTAAGCACGCACAGGTGCTGCCCATCACTTTCCAGCAATGCAATATTTGACCTACATCGGGATGAGATCGAACATACACCCGAACGAATCCACAAATTAACATTGGTATAGCCAACTCGAAATTAACTTGTAGCCGACGCGCGAGGCAAATGAAGGCGATATTGACCGCGACACTATCAAACGTTCCCGATTTATCTAATTGAATTGAATTCGCGGCCGCTCTCTAATGGACACAAGAACGTGATCGGAGGAACGGATTACATCAGGAAATCACGCGAATTGGGGAATATTGATGTCAGCGGATGAATGTAGGCCGTAGGAAAAGATTAATTACGTACCTGGCGATTATGTGCTGCCGTTCAGGAATGGGTTGCTGATTCGTAGTCGATAAATATTCCGACTCGACTCACGACAATGACTTGACGGCTTGAAATGTCACAACAGTCATCCGACATGGTACAGATGACAAATGAGTGGTAATCTGGCTGCCCCAAATGGGGACGTTGGGACAACAAGTGGAACATCAAATTCAAATTGGGTGAATTGAGGATTGTATGAATCCAACGGGCCAGGGAAGTCCCGATAGGATCGAAAAATCGCGCAACGACCAGTGAAAGTGAAAAACTTTCTTTCTGTTTGAATACGACTGGGTAAGTGGATGGTGGTGTCGAGTCGAAATTGGAATTAAACTTTGGAATTTTACCTATTTATATATCGATCATCGTGGGATTTGGTTACGAGTGTTGGCGGCAGAATTGAAATCTCAGCGAAGGACTTTTTTTTCGTCGGCGGGAAGATAGTTGAACCCCACGAATAAAGGAGAATTGTTGTAAGAAGGTGAGCGGACGGCAGAATGGTGTATTAAGTATCGGAGATATTTTCGGCGGAAAGGAAAATCGCATCGAAGTCGATTTACATCAGGGCCCCAGCGAGGGATTTAGCAGGTGCATTTTATTTACATCTTCATTTTTTTTAAATATATTTTATTTCTATTTCTTGTTATATTTGGTTCTACAAACTTACATTAAGAGATTTTAGTTCGTAAGTAACGGCGCGGTCGAAATTTGAGGAAATTTGAGAAATTTGAGGTACTGCTATGCTCCGTCCCCTTTTCTCGCTTCAGGGCGACGGTGGCGTGGTAGATTTTCGGTTCCGAAGCGAATGGCGCCCAAACCACCCCTTTCTCGACGTGAGCATAAGCCGACCGAATGTGTCACCCTTACGTCCCAATGTATTTCTTTTTGAGACGGAATTTCAGTTATAACGGTAACAAACTTCAAAATTTCGATTTAGCTGATCGAAACTTTGATAAACCTGGAAGAATTGATTTGTTATTCGGGGCTGATGTGTATGCACAAATAATAAGAGGCGACATTCACAGATTATCAATGGGCCCAATCAGGGGTTTTCTCAGGAATTTTTCATGGGGGGTGTGTTCAGAATTTTAGGAGGGGTGTCCCTTTGAAACAGAGGACACAAATGCCTCTTTGTGTAGGAAAATTGTCCGAGTTAGGGGGGTGTATGCACTTTCCAGGGGTGTATTAGGGGGGTGTAGGAAAATCTCTGGGCCCAATTGTTCAGAAAATGAGTTTAGGATGGATAGTTTCCGGAGGCATCAATACCCAACCAGAGTTGAATCTCCATAGTTTTAAAATAGAACTAATACAACATGATGAATTAAATGCGCAATTAAGAAAATTTTGAGAGTTGGAAGAAGTTAAGTAATCCGGCAGCCGAAAGCTGAAGAACGAACTTGTGAGGAGTTTTATGTAATACACAATGAGTGAAGGGCCGAGATGGAGATACTCTTTGCTCTGGCAGATTTCCCATAATAGCCCAGTGAAATCCGACATAAAAAAGGCGAAACTTCGGAAAAATTAGGGGAAAGCTGAATTTTGGTGTGAACCTTGGTACTGGCGTGTTGAACAAAATGTCAAAAGTCCCCATGGATCCGAGTGCTGCGTCACTTTTTATACGGGGTCAAAGGTCACCAAAAGTGACCTTTCCTAAATATCTCAGTAACGGTCACGTCTTCAGAAAAACAATGTATGACGAATTTGTAGCTTAACAAATTTCAAACAAAAAAAGTTATATAGCTTTTTCCTGTAACCATAACCGTTTTTGACATATATTTATCTAAACATTTGTTACTAACAGCACACTCATTCTCATCGGCATGTTAATATTATCCGATTTTGATTACGACTTGGCATGTTTGTGAGTTTGTTTTTCTATGTTTAAGAGGCGCATAAAAAAAACATGTACACAAACTTATCTACCAGACTCCAGGGTAGGTGGAAAAGTGTGCTCCGAAAAGTTTCCCCCACCCCCCGTCCCCCTTTGCCATAAAACTTGTAGGGACACCTGTTCGCTACTCTCTTCTCCGAAAAAAACTGTATTGCGGCATCATTTATGGGATATTCCACGAAAGAGCAGGACAAAATAACCAAATTGCAGGTGGAAATAGGTTTTGTAACATATCATGGGCCTAGGAGCATGAAAAAGCACGATAATATCATGGCATAATTCTGTAAACGCTCATTACTGACATTATAGGAGCTCAATCCGATGCAGATTATTCCCGAATAATCAGTTCTTTTACCAATCCTGTTATGGCTGCCTAACGCCAAAGGGATATGTAGCATCCAGTAATTTTTATTTGTTTTATTTAAAAATTACTGGTCACATATCTCCGACCCACACTGTATGGATCGGAGACGCTACAACATATTTTCAATTGAAACGCATTTCAATTGCACAAAAATAAAGTCCCGCAAGTCCCCCGGTGACCTTATTTTTGTTTTCGCACAGCAACGAAATTCCTAACGGGATTTCTTTTGCTGTGCAAGCGCGCATTGCGAGCTGAAAAGCGAAAAATCGAGACAGTCGGATGAGATTCGTGGCCGAAGCCGGACGGGCTTGGGAGGATCGCTGTGGCGAGAAGTCGTTTTGGACGGTGGCGGTAATATGAGTCACGGACGTGTCGCCTTTATCTCGTTCGCGGGTAGGAATAAGTGAAAAATGAAATCGTTAGTGATTCCTGACGAACAAACTTTACCTTGGTGGCAAAAGATAGTAGTGTAACGCGGTGCATCTGGACTTAACTCGCGCGGAATCGGCGTGAATTCTCTATGGATTAGTGCGCGAATTTTAAGTGCTAACTTGGTGGAACATCTAGCGCAAGCAAATGCGCGAAATTGGGTTTGGATAACTGTACTTAGATTGAAGTGACGTGCATGGAAGTGTGTGTAATGTCGTTTCACGCGAGAAATAGCGAAACAATCATAACGTTGGGGAAAATTTTGGTGTGTCGGCTACGACTTGAAACCTTTTGAAGTGTCGTTCCGCTTGAGTGCGAGCACGTGAAATCGAAGTACGGTTTTTTTTGGGAGGTACAAACGGATTTATCCTACAGATATACAGAGTGCCTGAGTGACAAGTGACCCTTGCCGATCCAATGTGAGTTGGGTGCACCTTGATTTTGTGTCGCAAAATGCGTAGTATTACATATTGCTTTGAGTAGGAACTATTAATTGGGTAACAGTTTTGGGATTGTGATGATTGGGTTGTTAAGTTGGGGAAAATTTCAAAGTTGAAAGGAATTCTACAATTATATAAGTGAATATATTAAATGTCGCATTGTGGCGGCATCAGACTAAAACTCTTGAGAAAGGAAGCCAGGAAGCTGATACGGCACTATAGCAGGCCGGGCAAATGGATACTTCAGGCAATCGGTGCAGCAATTCTCGACGAACACATAGCTGATCCGCAACATATTCGGTTCATGGAAAAAGTATACCTTCAAGACTTTTGTTACATACATATTTTTTTTGGTTGAAGATCAATCTTAACCCCGCTTGGCCCAGGGCATATAATTTTTTTTGGTATTGCTAATATTTTGTTCATGTCCGGTGGAAGCCCTGGCATTAAGGTTTCAGCGTTTTCGTTTGGGCGCCTCGTAATGCAATTGCTGAAGCCCCGCTGATGGACCGCAACCTACGAAGGAGATAGATGAATTGATGCGAGTGCAGTGCAGATCCAAACTGACTAAGCCCATATGTGCAAATTGGAAGAAGTTGCTGAATGGGATTATACAAGTACATAAACCAGCGAGTACGGTCCGCATCTTCATTAGTTGGAGATCCGACAACACAGTAAGCAACATGTATGTACATGTATTTACGAGTATTTATTTCAATTCGGTTATTAGCCCTTTTCGCTTCGTATAATTAGATTACAAAGCACTACACTTTGAATATTGTCATTAATTATTATGTGTACATAAGAAACGAAGAAACAGAATGCTAGCGAATAGCGCACCGGGTCTGCCACTATCATACGATCAATATAATAATTGAGAATCAATTAAATGTCAATTTTTTTTGCTGAATGCGAGCATTGTGCTATGAAAAATTCAACTCCCGCGTGCTTATGGAACATTGTCCTAATGGAACTAATTCAAAAAAATAAGTTTATGCGAACGTTTCAATGCTAAGGATACCTGGTCCCGGTTGGAGTTTATTAGATACAAATTCATACAGTACATGGATGCATGTCTTTATAAAAAATTGATAGTTTCTTTTGGAAAAAAAAAATTGCAACCATTCAGGGTTGATGGAGATAATCTGTAATTCTAATTAAGTATGCATTTTGGTTATGTTGCTACAATATGTGTTCATATGGAAAATAGAATGGAGATTCATAAGAAGATTATGAGGTAAAGACAAAAACATGGTTCTAGTTCGAGCAGGATCTTTGTAAATTATGGCGCCATAATACATCTAATCAATTTATATTCTATGTATATATTTACACATACTTACCTAATATTTATATATGTATAGTAACCATATTCATACATACTTAACTACGGTTTGCTCAATGAATTAGAGAAAAGAAAAAAAAATAATAACGAGGAGTTCGGTTGGCAATCACGGCCCTTGAATATAACTCATGAATTATAATTGTAATCAAACGGGTTCTTTTTTTGTTCCTGTTTGCATTTCCTCGAAGGTCTTAAATTAATATTCTAAGAAATTAAAGAGAACCTTTTGGGTACAGTCGAAACTCAATTAAAATTTTTTTTTGAATGATAATGAATTTGTAAAGACGGCCTGCTTGGCATATTAGCCCCGTTTACTATGTCCATAGATTTTAAGATCTCTTTTTCTATTGTTACTCCTGGTGCGGCGGTACCAGCGTAAATTAATACTTTATTCTAACTGATTGTTCCATTATAATCTATATTCCATGAGTTGATCGGCACTGTTAATATTCATTTTTGTTTGATAGAACTTAGAACTTCAACTTACCTGGATTTTTAAAGATTAAATAATAATAATGAATTTGTAAATTGGAACCAATTGGCCTTCTTATTGGGCGAGAGCCCGAGAAGTTCTCCTTCTTTTCAGGGTCCGCGCATGGCCTGGCTGGCCTACAAATTATAATGTAATAGTTTCGTGATTTTTTCATTCAGCATTTCTTACAAGGGAGGGATACTGACCATCCATAATGTTAGTTTCAGTGTTTTAGCTTTTTGATTGAATTTTTGAATTTTGATAAATGGCCAGTATCAGTGGGTGGAGGACCCCAGACCATCGGGGTCAGGGCTCCACTACCATCGGGGGCCCGGGGCTGTCTGCCTCACCCGGGTTTCTTGTAAAAGAGAGGTAGCCTTTTTCCTTTTTTCCCGTTTTTTAGATTTTTCAAGTTGGCTCCGTGTTTTGTCACGAGCACTGGGTCTGCTTAGTCAGCCCAAGTTGCAGAGCCTGGGTGGTTTCCTTTACGGAACTATGCCCCCTTTTGGTCCCTGGATATGTTTACATATCAGTTTGCGGCTACAATTCATGACGGATGAATATACGTAGCATCCCGTTTTCTTTGAGAGCCAACCAACTCCATTTTCAAGAACCCACTCCAGCCGCAGCGAGCTAGCAAAGCGGCAAACCAGCATCCGTCGGGGTTGGTTAAAGGGTGCTCCGCTAATGCGGACAAGGGGCCTTTACGGCCATTTCTAGGGCACCCTGCTCTCGGGGCAATTCTTTTTTTTTGTTTTGCCTCTTGAATGGCAGTAGCCATTCCACTTTTATGACCTTAGCACTCTTGGTTCTGGACTTCGGTCTGATCCTAAGTTGTGCTAAGGCCAGTCCCTTATTCAATAATCGCTACAGATATGACACGTCTCGAAACCAATTTGCACCTGAAATTACGTGATCTTGCCCTGATCTTTCATGGGATAAGACGGTATAGAAAAAAAAACTAAAAAACCGGGTATTTCGGGGTGGTTCGTTTGCGGGGGTGGGTAGGGTGTGGGAAGAGTGTTGATGTAGGGCTGGTCGTGTCATGTCAAGAATAGGCAATTAATAGGATAAAAAGTGATCCTACCTTGTTTAACAGTGGGCAAAGAGTAGGCAACGAGCTCATTTCTGAAGATTTGGGATGGATGCTCAGGGATACCGTTTTATGGCAAAGGGGGACGGGGGGTGGGGGGAACTTTTCGGAGCACACTTTTCCACCTACCCTGGAGTCTGGTAGATAAGTTTATTTAAATGTTTTTTTTATGCGCCTCTTAAATATGGAGAAACAAACTCACAAACATGCCAAGTCGTAATCAAAATCGGATAATATTAACATGCCGTGAGAAAGAGGATGCTGTTAGTAACAAATGTTTAGATCAATATATCTCAAAAACGGTTATGGTTACAGGAAAAAGCTATGTAATCTTTTTTGTTGGAATTTTGCTAAGCTACAAATTCGTCATACATTGTTTTTCTAAAGACGTAACCGTTACTGAGATATTTAGGAAAGGTCGCTTTTGGTGACATTTAACCCCGTATAAAAAGCGACGCAGCACTCGGATCGATGGGGACTTTTGACATTTTATTCAACACGCCAGTACCAAGGTTCACACCAAAATTCAGCTTTCCCCTAATTTTTCCGAAGCACCATGTTAGATTTCCCCGGACTATAAGTTGAATACTAGATTGTGCCTTTTGCTTATAGCATACAATGCATTTTTGCATGAAAAAACGGTTAGAGTTTCTCGCATCTGTAACTCAATATTTCTGTCTAATAGTGTTCAACATTAGCTGTATTTCTCCATGAAGAGATATCATGTGATACTTCAAAAGTATGAAAGACGAAAGTTTGCTTCGTTTGGAAGATAATAATTGGCGTACCATACGGATTACAAGCATTTGTAAGTCGACCGCTAACTCAGAGTGTCTAAACAATAGTCTCGGATTGGCACGTTAGGGCTATTGCGCCATACAATGCGTTGAAGGTTGGCGTCTTCGTTGTGTATTCTTATTTGTCTATACATTTTTTCTATATCTGCCACAAATACAAATTTTAAACATCTCCATTTTAGCAAGATTTCATCAAGACTGGTTTGAAGTGCTGGACCAGAGTAAAGTACATCGTTTAAAGATATTCCAGAGCTTGTTTTGCTTTCGTTGTACACAACGTGATGAGGAAGGTAATTGCCTTTGCATTCCTTTGTGCCATTTACATTTACTTTAATGTCTTATCATGCATATGATTTAAGTGGATTCTTCGAATATTTACGTTCTAGTGATATCAAACTGGCAACTGCCGTGTTTCTAGAAAAGTCAAATATGTGTCGATTGGTACCTCTTTTGAATGGAAGGCGAGTAACGTACCTCCCGTCAGCATTACGGGACATCAGCTTCTAAGTTACGATTCTTTTAAGCGATTTGAATTTTCAGCAAGGCCTAATTTCGTTTCGCCAAAACAGCTGTGTTTCAATTGCCTTAGTGATAAACCGCCACCAAGTTACCAGCTGCACATCGAAACACAAATGCAGACCATGTTGAAAGTGCCATCATACTTTGCTCTTCAGCGATGGGATTAAAAAACAGCAGGTACTACGGTCGAAGTGAAGGCACAATATTCACTAGTGAAGCATGCCCACAACCACAAGAATGTTTTGGTGCCAATGGCAGTTATTAGGGCTCAAAGACGTATTGGTGCTGTAGTACGAGACATGTCGGCTGGTTGGAAAAAAATGAAACGGATCAGCTAGACAGTTTTTAAGGACAGTGCTGACCTTTTGAAGTCGGATAAATATTGCGACTTTTGTGTAGTCTTATACACATTGTCGTTACTTTGTAAAAAAAAAAATATGGCAGTATTTTTCGACACACGTGCGTGAAAAAACTGTAACTACACTGAGGAGAGATATATGTTTGTCGTACTGGTTTGAGAAGCTATTGTCAACTCTCACGCTTCAAATGGATTTATTGAAATTGGCAGAGAAGGGACGTTTTCTAGATATTTCTTTGAAAGCTATTTGTATTTGTTAGTATTTGAGGAATTTTGATTTAAAGACAGTGTAATATACAATGTAATCAAGCATGAAGTTAGTCAATGTAATATGATAGTCATAGTTCGAATAGTACAATACTATGCAATTGTGTACTAGAACTAACCAGCTTTGAGAACCTGGTCGACAAGGTAAAAATGTAAGCCGACGTCAGTCAGCCATGAACAGTCAAGATATTCTGAATTATTAAAATAATCATAGTATGTAGTGAGGCTGAAGTTTTTCTTAATTAAACCCGGTAATACAAATATTACACTTAGAATCCGGTTTCTCACCATTTGAATCAAATTATTATTTTCGTAGAAAAAAAAGTGCAAGTGAAATCGTGTAGATTTGATAACCTCATTTTTGATAGTAGGCAATTATTGCAAGAGGAAATTGTACACCATCCACCGTGATCGATCGTCGTCCGGATTGGCTGAATTTTTCTTTCGTTGATTGCTGATTTTATTTGATTTTGGTTTGATATTTATTCGAATTTAATTAGACTAGTTACTACTATAGTAGTAAATATAAGTTACGTTCTAGGGGTAAAGAATCTAGGATCATGTCTAGCTCTAAGAAGATGGAATGCGTAGAAAAAAGAAGAAGATGTAAGAAAAAGAAAGGACATTCTGTCCTGAACCGTCGAACCGTGCGTTTCACTAAAGTTATCAGAAGTGGGATTCGATCGTAAATGTTCGTAATGAACACAAAGGGTGAATTAATTAAACAGCTTTGTGAACGTGGAATCGTAGCCACGGGAAGCAAAGGTGTTTTGAAGAAGCTTTTGTTCAATGCGACAAATATCGATTCTTCAGCCGGTGCAATTATTGCGATTCCGGTAAGTCGTCCGCCACAAACATTACATTACGACGCTAATAAGATGGCGACTTCATTACGGGGTCCTGAAGGAGTATTCTCAACACGCTACGACCAAATAAACCATCAGGACACTAAAGACGCCGACCCGACACCCGCCATTAAAATGGCAATTATCGAGCATCGTTCATTTTTCACGCCACGTGAATTGTGTGAAATACTTTCGGAGTTCGATCAGGAAAACATTTATGGACTGCCGATTGAGAAATGGTTCGAAAATGTGACGGTGATTCAATCGTTTTATGATATTGACGAAAATATGTTGTTATTCACAATACCACCAAAGTTAAAAGGAAACGCGCGCCTTTGGTTTGATACGTTTCCCCTAGACGGCTTAACGTGGTCTAGTTTTACGTCGAGACTTAAACAATATTTTCCATCAAAGTATAAAGATGCCGATTTCCACGACGAACTACGGACCAGACAGCGAAACCAGCTTCAGACCGGTCTGCAATACTTCTAAGATGTGTGGGATCGCGGCGAGAGGAAATATGGATGAAACTTCACTGATCAGACACATAACGTCCGGAATGATTCACAGCAACATTGTTAGCGGCACCAATTTATCAGAATGTAGAACTGCTCGAGTACTTGACGTGGTACGACAGCGTAAAAAAAGGCATTCGCTTCCCAACATTTACGGCCAGCAGAATCGGACATATTCATTCTACATCGCGCTGCTATAATTGTAACGAGCTTGGACATGTGGGTGTGCATAAAACATCTGAAGTAATCAAACGCGTATATTACTTTCCTAAAATACATGAAAAAAATTCTAAACATATCGAAAACTGTTTGAAATGCTTGGTATATTCGGAAAAGTCTGGAAAAGCTGCAAATTTTCTACATAACATCCAGAAAAGAGGTGTTCCGGTTGATACCATTCACTTGGATCATTTTGCTCCCCTTCAGCCCACGAAACGAAAAAATCGATATATTTTATTAATAATTGATGCCTTAACTCGCTTATACGTATTTTAACATAATTTTTTTCTCACAGTAAATGGCGGCGTTTTCTCCACTTTCGATTTACTATAATATTGGAGGGTTCTCATGTATTTCTCTTTCCAAGTGTTTTTATGCACAATTTGAATCAAGGCGCCATATTTAATTAAAAACGAAATATATTTATTTTATTCATTATTTGTGAGTTTAATTTGTATATATTCTTCATTCCAATGCATTTTAATATAAGTTTTGATAATGAAAATTCAGAAAAATATACATATTCATAATTGAAATCGACTTTAGATGTACAGTACATGTAGTACTAATTTTACAGAGAGATGTTACTAGTGGCGTTAATGGTGTAGCCGCCCGCACAACGATACTTTCACCTCTTGCCGTGAGACCGAGTATCAACAACAGTTCATCGGGCAGCTCACTTTTTTATGTTTTATAATTCGTTCACTTCTTCCTGCACTATCGTGGCGAACCCACTGCTAACATATCATGTAAAGAAATAAATTGTTATTTGTTTGTAGATCCAAGTATTTTAATTCATTAAAGGCTATATAATGAAAGTGTAAGTAGATTATCACGCTACAATTGGTGACCCCGAATATAAGAACATCTTTTGATATAGTGAGTTTTATGTAATGAACGTTCAAAAAATTTTGAAGGACGCGTTCGAACAGTGTAGTGATAGTGAAGATGGCGTCAAATGAAAAAAAGTTTGACCATGCGCTTGAAAACAGCTATTCGGGTGAAGAAACCGCAATAGAAACGCCAAAACGGCGTCCCCGTCAAATTGACGCCGCATCGAGAGCCGAATCGAGAGTAGATGCCATTCAACAATTTAAATTGCCGCCATTTTGGAGCAAGCGACCGACGCTTTGATTCGCACAGCTCGAGCTACTGTTTAAAACCTTTCGAGTAATATCGGATAATGAGAAATTTAGTATGGTGGCCGGCATGCTAAAATCTAGCATACTAGATTACGTGGCCGATGTCGTGGAGAATCCGCCGGACACAAATCGATAAGAGGAACTGAAACGGCAAATAATTGCGAATTTCGCTAATACGAAGGAAACGAAACTGACCAAACTGCTAACAGACTTAGAATTGGGGGACCGGTAATCGTCTCAACTATACCGTGAGATGAAGAGTCTGGCTTCGTCGTTTCGCCATTCTTTCCGTGACGACAGAAGTGCACATTGATCCACTAATAGAAATGGCGGACCAAATTTTGGCTGAGTTCAACACCGGTGAAACGATAGCGACCATTAAACAGACAGATTAATAGATAGTATTAATAGCTCTTATTCCTGTTCAATAAAGTGATACTTTAAAAGAGTGCCAGGCGGTGTTTGCTTCCAAAAAAAACGTACATATACAACAGTGGCGACGAGGATGGGATTGATGCAGACGGGTTTCTACGAGGTACAATGTGGAAAGGCAACCACGCCGGGAGACATACATTTAGGCTAGCTCACGGGCGAGCTCGCAGAATTGTGTAATTTACAGCAGGGACAAAAACAGGTTAATCATGCCGGGGGACAGTGCGCACAGTGCGACGACAGTGCATTCCACCTTCACCGTCGACCCATACACGCCGCAGCTCAAATGGAGTAGATGGGTGAAAAGACTCGAAGTGGCATTTAAAGTATTTAACGTCCCCAATACGGTTAAAGTGCCCTATTTGCTACATTACATGGGGGTCGACGCCTACGATACGATATGTGATAAGCTGGCACCAGAGCTTCCTGAAGATGACTTACGAGTACATAGTTGAGGTTATGGAAAAATTTTATAATCCAGCACCACTAGAAATTGCGGAAACATTTCGGTTTCACTCACGCAAGCAGCAAGAGGGAGAGACAGTGCAAGAATATTTGCATGCATTGCAGAAGTTGGCAATAAATTGCAATTTCGGAGGGTTTCTAAAGCAAGCGCTGAGAAACCAATTTATTTACGGGCTGCGTTCTCAACGAATCCAGAGTCGGTTACTGGAGACACGTGGCTTAGATTTAAATAAGGCAGTAGAAGTGTCTACGGGAATGGAACTTTCGGAGAGAGATGTCGAGCAGTTGCACCGAAGGGAGCCGGTTAATAAAGTATACACAAAATCAAAAGCACCAAGTAACCAGAAATTTATTAATAAAAATAGAAATACAAAGTCAAGTAACGCTTTTAATAAGAACTCTTGTTTTAGGTGTGATAGTACGAAACACTTTGCAAATGCCTGTCACAAAATTAATGCGATTTGTAATTATTGTAAACGGAAGGGACACCTCCAGAAGGTTTGTTTGAAAGCGACGCGAGATCGGCAAACAAATTTTACCGTGCAACAGAACGCTGTGGAAGAAATCATGTGGATATCCGAAGACAGGGTGAGGCGGCAACGTGAGCGGTTTCAGGCTACTCTCCATATTAACGAACGACTAGTTAGGATGGAAGTTGACAGCGGAGCAGCCGTGTCCATAATGAGTCAGGTACAATTTAAGGCATTATTTCCGAATTTAAAACTGAAGTCATCTGACGTTAAATTGCGTTCGTATGGTGGCGAACATTTAAAGGTGATAGGTGTATGCTGCGTAAAAGTAGTTTTCAATAACAAAAGTGCAGAGTTAGATTTATATGTAGTAGTGACAATACACCATTATTAGGTAGGGAGTGGATACGAGTGCTGATAATAAGTTTATTAGAAGGAAAAATCAACGTAATGTAGGTGAAATCTCCACTTTCCTGTTTGTTAAATGAGTTTAAAGAAGTGTTTGAAGAAGGCATTGGGAAAATTCAAGGTATACAAGCTTGTAATGATATAACATCACGTGCATGAAATAAATCAAAGCAAAACAAACAAGTCAAAACAAAACACCATGTAGTTCATTCATATCGTCTACGTAATAGCAGACCACACAATGTTATACAACTGACCATATCATCATGACCATATCAGGTTTCCGAGTAGCGACCGTGAATATCCATGCCATATGGTATATTCAAATGTAGTACAGGGTCATATTGCGAACGATAATAAATTATGTGTCACCAAGGCACGCGACCCAAATATGTTATGGTTACAGTGTGAATAAGCGCACAGAGCAATAAATCCTATATGTGTTGATAGAATGGCGCTAGAAATGTTGGTCAAGTGTAGCGTGTGAAAGTTGAACACATGTGATTCATGTAGATTATTGTGTCATGGGAAATATACATGTTATTGATTTATTTCAGGGCATGCTGAGTTTGGTTAATAAAATAGGTTAAGTTATGTTCATAATGTTTTGTAAAAATCATATATAAGGAGTAGTAAGAATATTGAGAAAATAGATTCATTTGAGTAAGCGTGGAATACACAGTTTTATTTCTGTTGAATCTCTGCTAGCGAGGTTATTCTTGCGGAGCATTATCTAAGCACGGCAAATGTCCAAGGTTAGCTTTGACATGGTGCCAGCACTAACTGCGGCCTCGCCGCTTTGGTAGGTTGGATAGTGGTACAATCCACTCTCTGCTTTTGGGTTAGTCTAAACTCTATTCCTCTATAGCAAGGACTCTGCGTCGAAGCAAACAGAGGGAGAAATATCTCAGGACCCAACAACAAACTTATCCCGTGACGACCCCATCATATTTCAAGGCAACCCTTGCATATTTCATGACGAACCTTGCTTATTTCATGGCGATCCTGATGTACGGAACTCTGGAATCTACTATAAAGATTCAGGCAGCTACATAGAAGAAGAAGGACAGTTAGAACGGGAAGAATACGTCCCTGAGCCAGTATCGACTACACCATTTTACTACAAGCCTACAGCAATAAATACACTTGGACCCAGACCTAGGAGAATTGAAGAATTCAAGAAAAAGAAAGCTGAGAAAGATATTTTGGACACCATCCCCAAACCAAGACGACCACGTGGAGGCAGGAAAACAAAGTTAAAGCGTGAACGAGCGGAACTACACAGATTGGTACGGATTTCTTTTGGACAACAGAAAGAATACTTCCGGAAGAGACTACGGGAACTTAAAGAAGATGGGGAATAATTGCTCGACGGAGGAGGTAACAGTGATACAGGAGTATCAACAATCAATAACAACGGCAGCAATTTTCTGTATTATATTAGGAATATTCTATGTTTACAATAAAAAAAATAAGGAGTATGTAACTAAGAGGTTAAATAGGAGTATAGATGTATAGCAATAATTAAAACAATACATATGTCTTGATACATAAATTTTAAAAAAAAAAAAACTCTTATTTATGAATGTACGGTTCTTTCTTATAAAAATCCCAGTCTTACAATAATTATGTATGGACACTTTAGAAGGTTTAATCTTGGAAAACGAACAGGTTTTAAGAAATTTGAGAAAAAGTTCGAAGAATTTATATAGGTTTGAAACTTTAAAAGAAAAATTGAACGATTTACAGGCACGTAAAGAAAAATTTAAGAAAACAATCAGCAATTTTAATGACGAGAGCTCTGAGGTTTTAGATATAAAACTAAAGTTCAAAGCGGTATCAGCGATATTAGAAGGAGAAATCTGGCTACAGCTTGGTAAACAAGGATATTCTGCGGAAGACGTCCAACAAGAGTGCGACATCACCGAAGAATTAGAGACTAGTTTACAAGTACTAGAAGACAAAGCCAAGATGTCTGAGTTTAGTCTAGAGACTGCCATAAAAATAATTCCTACTTTCGAGGGAAAGTATAAGGAATTAGAATCCTTTTTGAAGATAGTAGAATTACTAAATTCCACATTAACCGCTTCAGGAAAAACTCAACTCATAGATTTCGTCACTAAAGTTAAACTTACCGCGAACGTGAGATTATCTTTGATTAACACCTCAATCAGCACTTTTGAGTCTTTAAAAGATGAATTATCTAACAGGTTTAGAAATAATAAAACAGTACCACAAATTCATTCTATGCTCAGTAACATGTGTCAGAACAGATCATCTGTTACTACATATAAAGATAAGATTTTATCTTTGGTTGATGAGCTCAATCAATTACAGGTACAAGGGCTAGGTAATCAGGCTACAGAACCAGAAAAGAAAGTTATCGCGCAAATGAACGATACTTATGCACTCACTATCTTTAAAAGTGGACTTAATGACCAGCTGAAAGGCACAATATTTTCAGCTAGGCCCAAAACTTTTGCTGAGGCAGTATCATTAGCGCAAGAGATTGAGACATTAGAATCTCAAGCTACGAGTAGCGTAATGCATATCGGCAACTTTGCAAATAATAGAAATAACCATGATCGAAAATACAGAAACAATGGCAATGATAGAAATAGCAATGGTTATAGGGATAGAGACAGTCGAAGAGTTTTTAGGAATAAAAGATACGATAACCATAGAAATTTTAATAGAAAAACAGATAACAGATCAAATCATTATAGGGATAATAATGATAACAGAGATAATCATCGTAGGAATAACAGATATGCCAACAACCATAGTAATCACCGCAATAACAATAATAGAAGTATGCACGTAATTTCGGACCAGGGAAACGTCCTAGGTTCCGGAGAGGAAATGAGGAACCTCCCGGAATAAATAACACGAGTAAAGAATGTAAAATTTACAGAATAACTGATGGCTGCACGAATTACGTAAGAATTTATAATGATGGAGCGAATAGACAACTATCGTTCTTAATAGATACGGGTGCAGACGTATCAATTTGTAAAGTAGGTATATTTAAGGCGTTAGAACATAGAGTGAATAGCAAGGATAAAATTAAGTTAACTGGTATTACTAAGGAAGTAACTACGTCTTTAGGTACTTCGGAATTAAATTTATTAATTGGGAACAAAAGGGTAACAGAACTATTTCACATTGTAGACGACAATTTTCCGATTAGTACGGACGGTATTATCGGTAGAGATTTATTAGTTGGTTTTATGAGTAAAATTGATTATGAAACATTCACCATTTCTTTTAGTGTGTCAGATGAGGAAATTGTATTACCCATGGATACAAAACGTCAGAACCATTCGGGAATTAATATATCCGCGAGAACTGAAGCAATAGTTCCGATAAATGTGAGCATTGATGAGGATAGCATTGTGCTGAACGCAGAAATTGAGAAGGGTGTTTTCATCGGAAATACTATTATACCAGCGAAAGGCGTTCGACACGTAAAGGTTCTGAACACAACTGATAGAGATGTAGTCATAAACAACTTCAACATAGAGGTTGAACCACTAAAGAACTACAAGGTATATGCAGGAAAACAACAGAGAGGTGATCAGAAACGTTTCGAGAAACTGCTGGGAGTTATAGATAAAGATAATTTGGACAAAAGATCTATGGACAGTTTGCTTGAGATAATCGAAGAATATCAAGATGTTTTTCACTTGGAGGAAGAGAAGTTAACAACAAACAATTTCTACAGACAAAAGCTGCAGATGGCAGACGATAGTCCGGTCTACATTAAGAATTATAGGCTACCTCAAGCTCAAAACGAAGAAATATTACAACAAGTTAGAGACTTAGAAGACAATGATATTGTCGAACCGTCAGTAAGCCCATACAATTCACCACTTTTGGTTGTACCGAAGAAGACTTCAGATGGTAAAGCTAAGTGGAGACTTGTAGTGGATTTTCGTAGATTGAACGACAAAATCATCAATGATAAGTTTCCTTTGACTAGATTGGAAGACGTTCTAGATAGGCTCGGTAGAGCGAAGTATTTCTCAACTTTGGACATGACTAGTTCATTCCACCAAATCGAACTTGAGAAAGAATCTAGACCCGTCACCGCGTTTTCGACCAGTGATGGTCACTATCAATTCAAGAGACTACCATTTGGATTAAAGATTTCGTCCAACAGTTTCCAACGAATGTTGACGATAGCTTTGAGTGGTTTAAGTCATGAGGCATTCCTATACGTAGATGACATCATAGTTTTTGGATGCAGTGTCAAACACCACAATGATAATCTTCGCAAAGTGTTACAGCGAATGCGACAGTACAACTTGAAGTTGAACCCTGGGAAGTGTCACTTTTTGAAATCGGAAGTAGTGTATCTAGGGCATTTGATAACCAGTGAAGGTGTTAAAACAGACCCGTCTAAATTTGAGACGATCAGAAACTATCCGGTTCCGAAATGTGCAGATGAAGTACGCAGATTTGTTGCGTTCTGCAACTACTACAGGCGTTTTATTCCGAATTTTGCCGGAATTGCCAAAAGTTTGAACTCGCTATTGAAAAAGAACGTTACTTTTGAATGGACCGACGAATGTCAAAAAGCGTATGAAACACTTAAGAATAAATTAATTGAACCACCAATTTTGCAGTATCCAAATTTCGAAGAACCATTCATTCTAACAACTGATGCATCTAATTACGCATTAGGCGCTGTATTATCGCAAGGTGAAATTGGACAGGATTTACCAATTTCGTATGCAAGCAAGTCGCTAGCAAAGCACGACATCAACAAACCAGTCATAGAAAAAGAACTTTTAGCCATACATTGGGGCATAAACTTTTTCAGACCCTATCTCTACGGAAGAAAGTTCGTAGTTGTCACAGACCATAGACCACTAGTATCTTTATTCACCCATGCAAATCCTTCATCAAAACTCACTAGAATTAGAGTTGACTTATCGGATTATGATTTCACGATTGTGTACAAAAAAGGCAGCATGAACACGAATGCTGATGCTTTGTCAAGAATTGAGTTGGATTCTGACTCTTTAAAAGCATTAATACCTCCAGTTATAGATGAAACAGCAAAACGTAAGCTATTAGCAATTACAAGGGGCATGGCAAAGAAAACAGAGGATAAAAAGCAAGAAACCCGCAGCGAAAGCAACCACGTAAAAGTAGAACCTGATCAATTCTATTGTTGGGATTGCACTAGCTTGTCGGATATCACCGGTGTTATGAAGTTAAAATTTATCCTGCGCAATGATGAAAATAAAAGTATTGATATCGTACGTACGAAAGATATTGTAAAAGTATATTGTAGCGATATATCTAACGTGAAACCAGTTTCCGTTAATGCAAAGCTAACAATAAATAGGGGTACCCGCAGACACAAAAGTAATGAGAATAATAGTGATAATCCACATTCAGAATACGTTTTGATTATGGAGAAACTATTAGATTTTGCTAGACGTAACAAAATCCAAGAACTCTCATTATCAAGTGATGATATTATATTGAAGTCTATAGACAAGGAAGAATTTAAGAAAGTATTTAACCTGTTGCAACGAAAAGGTAAAGATAATGCGCATATGAAGCTAAGAATAATGATATACAAGCCGCCCGCTAAGATAACGAATAAAGATGAACAGGTGAAATTAATAGAAGAATATCACAATTCACCGCACGGAGGACATTTAGGGATTCGCAAAACTTTGTTAAAGCTAAAACAAAGATATTGCTGGAAAAACATGAACGGTATGGTTAAATCCCACATAAAAAATTGCACACCTTGTCAAATAAACAAACAGGTGAGACACACAAAAGAAGAAATGATGAAAACCGACACACCAACTACGAGTTTTGAAACAATACAAATAGATACCGTAGGTCCACTAAGAATATCTAATAACTATAGATACATATTAACCTTACAATGTGAACTGACTAAATTTGTAGTAGCGTTCCCAATAGAGAATAAAGAAGCACAAACCATAGCTGTAGGAATAGTTAATGAATTTATATTAAAGTATGGACATTTCAAAGTACTCAAGTCTGATTTAGGTACTGAATTTACAAATAAGCTTATGAGCAACATCTGTGATTTGCTAAAAATAAAACAAATATTTTCAACACCATATCACCACCAAACTTTAGGAGTAGTAGAAAGGAATCATCGGGTACTAAACGAATATATGTATTCGTTTGCTGATGACCAACAATGGGACAAATGGGTTCCATATTACACATTTGCGTACAATACAACCCCAAATGTAGATACAAACTACACTCCATTTGAATTGATTTTCGGTAAACTTCCATATTTACCAAATGACATAGTTGATAATCAAGATGTAATTTACGATTTAGATGATTATGCCAACGAGTTAAAGGCAAGATTGAGGATGTCGATTAATAGAGCACGAAGTTTGATTGAAAAAGTTAAAATCAAAAGAACAATGAACCAAACAAATATACATTCTTTGAATCCTGAAATAGGAGATTTCGTACTTTTGAAAAATGAAAATAGAAAGAAACATCAACCGCCATATAAAGGTCCATATAGAGTATTGGACATGGATCACTGTAATGTCACTTTAGACATAGCAGGAAACCGTAAATTAGTACATAAAAACAGATTAAAACCTTACCACACATGTAACATAAACGACAATGTAGTTAAATAAAAAAAATATATATATACGAACCTACATATAAAAATTTTGTAATAGAAACGTTCAGAATGATACAAGCTAAGTAAGCATTATTGTAAATAAAAAAAAAAATATTGAACCATAAAAAAATATTAAACCTACAAATAGAGAAATTTTGTTATATTTTAAAGTACATTAAGAATGATAAACTTTGTTGTGACTAAAGATAAGAGAATATTATTATAAAAACCCCTTCTGGGACTATTGAACCTAATGTTTGTGATTAGTCTTCATTTTTTTTTGTTGCAAATGAACCCTAATCAAAAAAAGGGTAAAAGTGTAATGATATAACATCACGTGCATGAAATAAATCAAAGCAAAACAAACAAGTCAAAACAAAACACCATGTAGTTCATTCATATCGTCTACGTAATAGCAGACCACACAATGTTATACAACTGACCATATCATCATGACCATATCAGGTTTCCGAGTAGCGACCGTGAATATCCATGCCATATGGTATATTCAAATGTAGTACAGGGTCATATTGCGAACGATAATAAATTATGTGTCACCAAGGCACGCGACCCAAATATGTTATGGTTACAGTGTGAATAAGCGCACAGAGCAATAAATCCTATATGTGTTGATAGAATGGCGCTAGAAATGTTGGTCAAGTGTAGCGTGTGAAAGTTGAACACATGTGATTCATGTAGATTATTGTGTCATGGGAAATATACATGTTATTGATTTATTTCAGGGCATGCTGAGTTTGGTTAATAAAATAGGTTAAGTTATGTTCATAATGTTTTGTAAAAATCATATATAAGGAGTAGTAAGAATATTGAGAAAATAGATTCATTTGAGTAAGCGTGGAATACACAGTTTTATTTCTGTTGAATCTCTGCTAGCGAGGTTATTCTTGCGGAGCATTATCTAAGCACGGCAAATGTCCAAGGTTAGCTTTGACATGGTGCCAGCACTAACTGCGGCCTCGCCGCTTTGGTAGGTTGGATAGTGGTACAATCCACTCTCTGCTTTTGGGTTAGTCTAAACTCTATTCCTCTATAGCAAGGACTCTGCGTCGAAGCAAACAGAGGGAGAAATATCTCAGGACCCAACAACAAACTTATCCCGTGACGACCCCATCATATTTCAAGGCAACCCTTGCATATTTCATGACGAACCTTGCTTATTTCAAGCTTCTCTGTCTCTAAAGCCAGGCAGCCTACCCATTTTTCGAAAAGCCCAAGCAATACCATTTTAGTCCAAAACGTACATATACAACACAAGTGATACCTAATCGAAAAAACAGGAGGCAGCGAGGGAAGCCGATACCGACACACGACTACCGCGAATCGAAAAGACCATTAACATCTCTCAGTTCGAGACACGTCAAGATCACGTAGCCGATCGGGAAGCAGGCGATTAGGTAACAATACAAAAATACAAGGTGAGTGGCTATGTTTTTTTCATTGCAAATTTGATGATAATGCGAGAAGGTGTAAAAAATGTTGTGCACGGTACTCGCAACTAAGCCAGTATTTAAAATGCTGACGTCGCCGCCTTCAATCGATCAAGGCGACGACACGCAACACCGCCTACTTTTAACCGATCGCCATTCGGGAATTACATTCCTTGTTGATTCTGGCGCTGGTATTTCAGTATTACCACGAAAATTAGGTGGGAAACCAACATTGCCAGCTATGTAGTTTCACGCTGTACGCAGCCAATAATACGCCAATGAAAACATATGGCGAAAAACTTTATAACGTAGATTTTCATTCCCGTCGAAACATGCCTTGGTACCTTCATGTGGCTGACGTTGAAAAACCTATAATTGGGGCGGACTTTCTTTCGCATTTCAATTTATTGATAGATTTGAAAAAGAAATGGCTGATCGATGGAAAAACTTATCATTTCGCTATGACCTCAAAGGCTACATATGCACTTCCGTCAATATCCCTGACAGAATGCCATGACTTTTCGGCAATTATCCGAGAATACTCAGTGATAAAAAAATCTTCTAATTTCGACAACTCCATGTCCCATGGGATAGCACACAGAATAGTGACTCGAGGGCCTCCAATAGCCGAACGAGTTCGCCGTCTTGCGATTGACAAATATTTCATTGCCAAAAAAGAATTCGAGAACATGCTCTCAATGGGTATATGTAGACCTTCAAACTGACTTCAGACTGGCCCTTCTTGGGCCAGTCCTCTTCACTTATCACCAAAGAAATTCGGTGCCTTGAGACAATGGTGTGACTATCGTCGTCTAAATTCAGTCACGGCACCAGATAAATACCCATTTGCGAACATTCAAGATTTTGCATATGCGTTGCACGGAAAAACCATATTTTTGACGATAGACCTCGAGCGTGCATATCACCAAGTGCCAATTATTACGCGAGTCTTTTTCCGACCCGGTCGAAACCCTTCATTCCCCAACTGGGATGCAAGGGCGGCAGATTCCGGCGGCTTTAGCTCACGAGACGGGTCGTGAGTGAGCGCCACTCGCTTCGTTATCGGAATCTGCCTCAGTGTCGTCGCTTCGAAGCGAGAAGGCCGCGACGACTACCACTTCAACTCGCGAATGAAGAAAAATCACACCAGTGTTACACGGTTTTACACTTGTATTAATTCAATCTTACACATTAACGACTAAAAATCCCTATCTCCGGCGCCGCGATTCGCTAATCTTAAGTTTCACAAATTATCGAGAGACTACCGACCTTACAACTACAGTATAATAACTAAATACCTGCACTAATAACTAAATAACTAAATACCTGGCTCGTACTATTACGTCGAATCTGCCTCGTCGTCGTGCTTCACCAAAATGGGGACTCCCCGTGTGGCCGCCTGGATGACTGTCTCGCCCTTGCGCGCGCTGTTCGTTGTGGTCGTTCTCGATCACCGGCAACCGCTCGTACTCGATGTAACACCCGCGGGTTCAGGAGAAGCTTGCCCCAATTTCGTCGTACATGGATTTTCCAGATTTAATTTTCCTGTCTGCCACAGGTCGCCTTCCAGCTCAATCCAGTCTCGAATATTTTAAATCGACGGTCTCGAATATTTTAAATCGACAGCCTCGAATAGTTTAAGTCAACAGCCTCGAATACTTTAAGTTCCGTCGTCGCCAACCAAGTAGGAAGACTCAAACCCGGCCAATTTCCACAGGGCCTCGCTTCGCAATCTACGTACCGCTTCTCCGGTATTTCAAATTCCGTTGGCGGCCAAGCGCTATTGGGAATATGCTGGCGGGTGCATTGGCCCATTGCACGCGCATCCGAAAGTGCATTTTCCCGCAGTGGCAGCGATCGGAACGCGCCCTTAGTACTTTTAGTACTTTCCTTTCGCCGCTTGGTGGCGGTTCGATCGCTGTTTGACATTTGTCAAGTTTATCTTTCATCTTGCGACTAATGTTTTTCCTGAGCGGTGCCGTGTCATTTATCAATAATCGCACATTCTCCAACTGATGAGATTCGTCGTCATCATTTCGTACGCTGGGACGACGACTTGTATCTACCTAGGTCTGAATAATATAGTCCTTGTATTTGTGGCTGTTTTTTTTTTAATTACAGATGGAAGATGATCGTGATTGTTTACGTTTTTTTTCCCGTAGAATTTCGAAGGGGATCCGCGTCATCGATTTCGCGATTTATTGAAGATCGTCCTGATGGTAAGGAATTAGAACTATTCGAAGTAGATTTGACTAAAATTGATTTGTCCTTTTTCGTGGCATTTAAATCGTCTATATCGGTGTTAATCCTAGCAGCATCATCATCATAATCACTGATTCGATCATCACAGCCATTAACTAGTGAAGATGGCGTTTTCACTACGCTGTCTTCGTCATTAAGATTCGTATGCGATGAAACTGAAATTGATCCTGAATCATTCGAAGCAACAGTGTCCAATCTTTCTATGTACTTTTTCCTGTCTAGATCAAACACATCGCCCTTGCAATTTGTCGCAATTGTGGCGTTAACGAAACTGTCATTATGTATCGTTCCTGATGTCCCGACTTCATTCGACTTTTGATCAAGCTTTTGCTGATCGTGTTGTGTATTCTTTTGCTTGTTTTCTATATGATTTGGCATTGTTGACTGGTAAACGTCATTACAGTTAGAATTGGTACTAATATTACTATTGGTGTGATCTCCATTCGTCGTTGGAGACTGAAAATTATTGATACTAACAGCATTATCAACGATAACGTTACTACTATTGGGTCGATTGATATCCATTCCGATAAGTCGCGACTAAATTGACGCCTAAATGAATTCAAAAGTGAGGCTATCATACGGAATACCTCAGAATGGAAATTTTTATAAATTTTATGTTTATTGTCGGGCACTGTGAAGAGTGGCGATGGTTGTTGTGGTCGTCGCTTCAAAGTCTCCGTTTCACCTGATGGAATTAGTCGATTGGGAATGGCTTTCGGCTGCTGCGATGGTCTTTTCCGCTTGGCTCCTTAGCTACGTTATGGGTTGCTCGCTTCTGGGTCAAGTGATCGTCGATCGTCGTATGTAAATCGTCGGCGATGGCTTGGCTTGGCGGGGAGTGCTCGATTTCATCACCGGGGAGTCCAAGTCCGTCGCGACACCAACACCCTTATAATTACAATTTTCCTACAATCTTATTACAATTCATTCCCTTCAATTATATACTTCAATTCATTCATATAGTTACATTCAATTCAATTTCAATTTCTATTACCGTTAACAAAACTTGTCCCTTGTACAAATTGATCTGCCGCACTGGCGTAACACTTCCCCCTTCCCCAGAGAATTACGAAGTGATTCTCGATATAATTACTAATGCAGGACCCGCTTATTATTCGGACTTGACCTGGGCCGCTCCGCGATACATTTTTGGTTCTACCTTCGACCTAACCAGTTTACCAAAAATTCCACCACCTTCATATACTCTTAGTTAATTCCATTCCTTCTATTTTAGGTTACAAAAAAAATACGACTAAATGCGCATAGGATAAAAAAGAAATAATAAAAATAAAAAAAACAACGGACAACCCGTCACCAAAACAAAACAATTAATCTCAATCACGGAAGGATGAAAACGATACGGAGGCAACGCGGCAACAATGGTAACCTTTTCTCTTAATTCATTCCTATTATATAACTAATTGATTTCACTTTTAGCCCGTTGCCCACGTTAACTTTTCTTAGCCTAGTTTCAATCACCACCACCTCTTACTCTACGTAACTTACTACTAATTCACTAGCTACTTAGTTCTCTTCTTCCTTCCATTACTTAATCGAGCTATGCATCCTGTACTTATAATTAAAACCATCACCATTTTCCCCTTATTTATCGTTACCCCACTCATACACATGGCCACAACTAATTCAACGTCAATATCATGCTTTAATGCGATTGATAATTCCTCCGGTTTTATTCATGCAACATATCTCTTTAGGTCTTTAGAGTGCCATATCCCCACACTTTTCCCATTAGAGTCTTCCAACTCATAGGTCCAACCAGACACTTGCTTTCGCACCGTAAAAGGTCCCACATATTCCGGTGCTAATTTGGCTGAAAAGAATTTCGCTGCATCAGATAAAACGAAATTACGCCGCCACACCAGATCTTTTGGTAGGAATTTCTCGTCTCGCCGGCGGAGATCGTACCTTGACTTCGCTTTAGCCGCCGCTTTCCTCAATCGTTCTCGCACCTCTTCCAGGACCACCTGCAGCCTTTCTGCCTTCTGAGCCCCATTTACATCCGTGTCCCCTTTACCGTGTGCCTCCGGCTTGCTTAGAGTTCCCGGATGAATCACCATTTCTTTCCCAAAGTTCAAGAAGTATGGCGTGACTTTCATGTCTTCATGGGTGCATGTTCTGAGAGCGCAGCCGATTTGTGGAATCACTTTATCCCAATCTCTGTGGTTTTCGGATACGTATGACCGTAACAGTTGCTTGATGTTTTGATTCACCCTTTCCGCGGGATTCGCCTGTGGATGGTAGAATGCCGTGAATCGCAGCGTCATCCCGTGAGTCTCGGCCATCCTTGAGAATTCCTTTGAGCGGAATTGAACTCCATTGTCGCACACCAGCACCCGTGGGACTCCAAACACAAACAGCACATGCTCCTCAAGAATACGCCTTACAGTGGCTCCCGTTGCCTTCCTCACAGGAAATATTAGCGGAAATTTCGTAGCATAATCTACCACCGTCAAAATATACATGTATCCGTGCGATGACCGGGGTAGCGGACCTACTAGATCCACACAGATCATCTCCCAGGGCGATGTTATTTCCCCAACCCTCGATACCATATGTCCAGTTGGTTGCTTTCGCTCCACTTTCACCGACTGGCAAACCTTGCAACGCCTGACATACTTTTGTACATCCGCAGCCATCTTCGGCCAGTAGTAACTCTGGCCCAGTCGGTCTAATGTCTTTCGTACCCCCAAATGACCTGCTGTGGGCGCGTCATGGCACTGAAACAAAGCTGTTGAGCGTTCCGCGGACGGAACTACCCTCTTCCAGGCAACGTCGGACTGGAGTTCTGGGTATCGCCCTTCCACATGTTTCCATAGATGGCCATTACTGATCCGCCAATTTGGGAACCGATCTGGATCCTCTTCTACTTCCTTCTTCATTTTCTCATACCAACGATCGTTCTTGATTTCGCCTCCTCGCACCTCCGCCACCTCGATGGACCGTGAGAGAGCATCTGGGACCAGATGCTCCTTACCTTTGCGATGGACGACATCGTAATCGTACTGCTGCAACCTCACCGCCCACCGAGCTAGACGGCCACTGGGGTCTTTTAGATTGTGGAGCCAGACCAGAGAGTGATGATCGGTGACTACCCTGAACTTAGTACCCTCCACGTATGGCCTCAACTTTTCAATGGCCCATACGACCGCGAGGCATTCTCGTTCTGTGGCGGAGTACTTCTGTTCAGCACAGGTCAGAGCGCGGCTGAGGTAGCAGATAACTTTTTCACCCTCGGGGTGCTCCTGTGTCAATACCGCTCCCACTCCGCTACCTGAGGCGTCTGTCTGGACGGTAAATGGCAGAGTGTAGTCCGGACAAGTTAGTATTGGTGCCGTCGCCAGCTTTGTCTTCGCTCGGCTGAACGTCTCTTCGCATTCTTCAGTCCATAGAAATTTCCGGTTCTTCTTGAGGAGGTTCGTGATTGGCGACATCAACGTCGCAAAATCCGGAATAAATCTCCGATACCACGATACCATCCCCAAGAATTGCCGTACCTCCTTTACTCCCTTTGGACGAGAAATGTCCATCACCGCCTTTACCTTATCTGGGTCTACACTCAGCCCGTTCTCGTCCACAACATAACCCAGATAACGAAGACGAGTGCGGCAGAACTCGCACTTCTCCCGAGAGACCCTCAATCCAGCCTGGCGCAATCTATTGAGGACTTCTTTCAGGATCCCCAGGTGTTTCGCGAAGTCCTGGGTGACCACCACAATGTCATCCAGGTACGTGAACACAAATGGCTCCAAATCGGGTCCCAAAACCTTGTCAATGAGTCGTTGCCAAGTTGCTGGGGCATTTTGTAACCCAAAAGGCATCCGACGGAATTGGAACAGCCCTCTGTGGGGGACAGTGAAGGCGGTGAGCTCCTTTGAGTTTTCCGCCATCGGCACTTGCCAATACGCGGATTTAATGTCCAGGGAAGATAAATATTTCGCATCTCTTAATTTATCCAGAGTTGCCGTGACGAAGGGCAGAGGATAGGCATCTCTTTCCGACACCTTGTTGAGCTTCCGGTAGTCCACACAAAACCGGAACGACCCATCCTTCTTCTTAATCAAAACAATCGGCGAAGCCCACGGACTGCTGGAAGGCTCCACTATCCCTGCCTCAAGCATTTCATTTAGTTCGGCGTCAATATGCTTTTGTACTGCCGGTGAGACGGGATAGTAACGCTGTTTGATCGGATTGGAATCGGTTCGTATGACGTGTTCTACCCTATCGGTGCAACCAATTCCTTCCCCCATCATCCGGAACTCTTCTTCGAGCATTGCCTCCAACTCCACTTCCTCCCCATGTGTCAATCGGCTCCTGCCGATCAGTTGCTCGGACTTGAGCCCCTCCACCGACGCGACCATCTCCCACTGCTCCTTCGCCACATTCAACACAATTCCGAATAGCCGCAGGAAATCTACTCCCAGTATGAGATGAGGAATCGCAGGTGCTACCAAAACCTCCAGCCATCTCTCTTTTCCATGCACCGTGATTGGGCAATACGCTACTCCTTCCACACCACAACCCACTCCGTTTGCCAATCGCAGGTCTCTCCGACCGCTTTGTTTTAGTTCGACACCTAGACTCCGGATCAGCTCCCATCCCTTTCCACCAATCACTGACTTCGACGCTCCTGAATCCACCAGCCCCAGAAATCTCTGACCCTGAATTGCTATCTCTACGTAAGGACGGTTATCACCCTCTGCGCTGTGCAGCATATACCCCACTTGGCTATCTCTTGCGACGCTCGAAATCGGACGAGGGCCTAGTTTGTCGCCCACTAGGCCCGATTGCCGTTTCCCTGGCGACTAACCCCCGAAGTCGGATTTCGGCTATATTGGGCGGCCCTTGCTTGACCTCCATTTCCTCGTCCACCTTCCCTACAGTCAACACACCTCGCCCTAACCGTTCCTACTCTTCCACACCCGAAACACTTAGCCGGATCTTGACACTCCCTCGACGTATGTCCAGACTTCTTACAATTCCAGCACGTGATGCTTCTCGATACGCCCGGTACTTCCACTGCAGCTAAGTTTTGCGTCTCCAAATACGCCAGGTCCGGTTCCAAAACCCTCGGAGTTCTTCTTGGAGTAGGTGGCACAAATGATTCCACGGACACTCTCGTCGCCTCTAATGAACGCCCCAGCGTCACCAGTTCTCCAATCGATTCGAATTTCACCAGAGCCAGCTGAGTCTGGTAAAAGGGAGCGATATTTTTTCGGAGTATTTTCAACTTCTCCGCTTCGCTCGGTTGGTCACTCAATCGACGGAACAAACCCTCCATCACCGCCACAAATACCCCGATTGACTCCGTGTTGCCCTGCGTGCGACGTCTAATTTCATCCAGCAGCCTATCATCGTAGTCTGCGGGAAGAAATTCGGCTCGTAACTCCTTCACCAGGCCCTCCCAACTCTGACAGACTGCGCGGTTCGCCCGAAACCAAATTAGAGCCTTTCCTTCAAAAAGGTCCACGGCCGACCGGAACAGCTGCGCTTTTGTTAGTCCCTTCGCCTCCCTCAGCTCTTCCACCCGCTCGAGGAACGCGCTTACCGAACATGGCGATTCTCCACTAAATTTCAGTCCCCACTTTTGGAGATCTGTTGGCTTTTGAGGCTGAAACATCGGGGTACTCGGGGCTGACAATGTTGGACTGTCCAGAGTCCATACCTCCTCAGACTCCTCGCTTTCTGCGCCGCCTGCCTTGAAGAGCAGGTCACCCATAGCTATCATTAGTTGGCCCTTGGCCTGCCTCAAGAAGTCTCTTTCTTCCCCCGTTTCCCCTTCCATTCTACCCAACCGTCGCAGGGCGAAGCATATTTTCCCCTTGACTTTACTAAATTCCGGCGAATTAAAGTCGCCCACAAATGGGTCCACCAACATTTTGATCTCAACTATTTTTGCGTTTATCGCCTCTCGGTCCTCTGAGAATGAAAACGGATACGTTGCCATTGCAACAGACTCACCCAAGGCTACTTCGCTTCTTAAAGCCCCCCTCAGCAGTTTCCGCATGGTCTCCACCGTGTCACCAGCCAGACCCCGGATTGATAGCTCATACGCGAGTTCGTCTTTACTCAGCCGATCGACCGAGATCTTTCCGACACCGCTTCCGCTAGCCATTTTTCCTCACTTATTTCAAAAACCTGCCTTAACTTTTTATTTGCTTGTTACAAACCGCAACAAATAGCTTAGCTAAACTGTTGAACCCACTGGTGGTTGCCCAATTTGATCGACGAAAAAGTATACTACTATCACAATTCCCGTGCCCTATCCACGCTAGAACATTTAGTTAAACTTTTACTAGGTTCGGATTTAGCCGTGTAACCTGTCTTCTTGACCTTCCTATTCAACTCGACAGCGTCTTTGACCACACGAGCATCGGGGACCTACTCCCATCAACGAGAAAGTATCCCTCTTCCAATTGCACAACGTAACGCGAATCAAAATCCCCAATTCGCGGCGCTCGCTCCGCACTTAATTACTTTCCCTTTACTATACTGAATCCAACACCAACCCAGGTTGAATCAACAATAATTGCGACTAGGGCAACACGCTACGTCACAGAACAATCGATTTTAGGCACCGGAGGTTCGTGATACTTCCTACACACCCCACTGAAAATTCAGGCAGTCAATTCTTCCCACCTCGGTTTTCCCCGGTCTGTAAATGTTGACACGATTTCCTACACTCTTACGCTAATAATGCTCACCACCCGGTAACGCAAAAACCAACACTTCACACCATAAATTATTCTTTATGACTCACTCCTAGACTCACTTCACACACTATCGAAGGTAGAAACAAGAACCATTTTCCATAAAATTCAATACTTATATAATAAATTTTAAATAAAATTCAATATTTGTAAGAATGATGTTCAATATTTGTAAGAAGAAGTTAGCATGCGATACTATTAAATATTTCTCTAAATTTCGCTCGCTTAGTGAAAAGCTTAATTAAAATTCCCGTTTCCAATTTACTTATTTCAGTCACATCCGCGTTCTCTAAATAATTTACTCTTTTTAATCAAATTTTGACTCAATCGTTATCTCTTCAAAATTAAATACCGACACTCGCTTTAAAATTCACATGTAAAATTTAAATTTAAAATGCATTCAGCTAAAATTCACGTTTTCAAAATAGTTTCATCGTTAATTTTTCAAAACCGTTTTGTCACCCCGTAGAACGTTGGGCGCCAATTTATTACGCGAGTCTTTTTCCGACCCGGTCGAAACCCTTCATTCCCCAACTGGGATGCAAGGGCGGCAGATTCCGGCGGCTTTAGCTCACGAGACGGGTCGTGAGTGAGCGCCACTCGCTTCGTTATCGGAATCTGCCTCAGTGTCGTCGCTTCGAAGCGAGAAGGCCGCGACGACTACCACTTCAACTCGCGAATGAAGAAAAATCACACCAGTGTTACACGGTTTTACACTTGTATTAATTCAATCTTACACATTAACGACTAAAAATCCCTATCTCCGGCGCCGCGATTCGCTAATCTTAAGTTTCACAAATTATCGAGAGACTACCGACCTTACAACTACAGTATAATAACTAAATACCTGCACTAATAACTAAATAACTAAATACCTGGCTCGTACTATTACGTCGAATCTGCCTCGTCGTCGTGCTTCACCAAAATGGGGACTCCCCGTGTGGCCGCCTGGATGACTGTCTCGCCCTTGCGCGCGCTGTTCGTTGTGGTCGTTCTCGATCACCGGCAACCGCTCGTACTCGATGTAACACCCGCGGGTTCAGGAGAAGCTTGCCCCAATTTCGTCGTACATGGATTTTCCAGATTTAATTTTCCTGTCTGCCACAGGTCGCCTTCCAGCTCAATCCAGTCTCGAATATTTTAAATCGACGGTCTCGAATATTTTAAATCGACAGCCTCGAATAGTTTAAGTCAACAGCCTCGAATACTTTAAGTTCCGTCGTCGCCAACCAAGTAGGAAGACTCAAACCCGGCCAATTTCCACAGGGCCTCGCTTCGCAATCTACGTACCGCTTCTCCGGTATTTCAAATTCCGTTGGCGGCCAAGCGCTATTGGGAATATGCTGGCGGGTGCATTGGCCCATTGCACGCGCATCCGAAAGTGCATTTTCCCGCAGTGGCAGCGATCGGAACGCGCCCTTAGTACTTTTAGTACTTTCCTTTCGCCGCTTGGTGGCGGTTCGATCGCTGTTTGACATTTGTCAAGTTTATCTTTCATCTTGCGACTAATGTTTTTCCTGAGCGGTGCCGTGTCATTTATCAATAATCGCACATTCTCCAACTGATGAGATTCGTCGTCATCATTTCGTACGCTGGGACGACGACTTGTATCTACCTAGGTCTGAATAATATAGTCCTTGTATTTGTGGCTGTTTTTTTTTTAATTACAGATGGAAGATGATCGTGATTGTTTACGTTTTTTTTTCCCGTAGAATTTCGAAGGGGATCCGCGTCATCGATTTCGCGATTTATTGAAGATCGTCCTGATGGTAAGGAATTAGAACTATTCGAAGTAGATTTGACTAAAATTGATTTGTCCTTTTTCGTGGCATTTAAATCGTCTATATCGGTGTTAATCCTAGCAGCATCATCATCATAATCACTGATTCGATCATCACAGCCATTAACTAGTGAAGATGGCGTTTTCACTACGCTGTCTTCGTCATTAAGATTCGTATGCGATGAAACTGAAATTGATCCTGAATCATTCGAAGCAACAGTGTCCAATCTTTCTATGTACTTTTTCCTGTCTAGATCAAACACATCGCCCTTGCAATTTGTCGCAATTGTGGCGTTAACGAAACTGTCATTATGTATCGTTCCTGATGTCCCGACTTCATTCGACTTTTGATCAAGCTTTTGCTGATCGTGTTGTGTATTCTTTTGCTTGTTTTCTATATGATTTGGCATTGTTGACTGGTAAACGTCATTACAGTTAGAATTGGTACTAATATTACTATTGGTGTGATCTCCATTCGTCGTTGGAGACTGAAAATTATTGATACTAACAGCATTATCAACGATAACGTTACTACTATTGGGTCGATTGATATCCATTCCGATAAGTCGCGACTAAATTGACGCCTAAATGAATTCAAAAGTGAGGCTATCATACGGAATACCTCAGAATGGAAATTTTTATAAATTTTATGTTTATTGTCGGGCATTGTGAAGAGTGGCGATGGTTGTTGTGGTCGTCGCTTCAAAGTCTCCGTTTCACCTGATGGAATTAGTCGATTGGGAATGGCTTTCGGCTGCTGCGATGGTCTTTTCCGCTTGGCTCCTTAGCTACGTTATGGGTTGCTCGCTTCTGGGTCAAGTGATCGTCGATCGTCGTATGTAAATCGTCGGCGATGGCTTGGCTTGGCGGGGAGTGCTCGATTTCATCACCGGGGAGTCCAAGTCCGTCGCGACACCAACACCCTTATAATTACAATTTTCCTACAATCTTATTACAATTCATTCCCTTCAATTATATACTTCAATTCATTCATATAGTTACATTCAATTCAATTTCAATTTCTATTACCGTTAACAAAACTTGTCCCTTGTACAAATTGATCTGCCGCACTGGCGTAACACAATACACGAAGACGATATCCAAAAAACGGCCGCAATCACGCCATTTGGTTTATTTGAATTCTGCCGTATGACCTTTGGGCTATGTAACGCGGCGCAGACCTTTCAAAGATTCTTAGATACCGTTTTAAGAAGCCTGCCATTCTGCTTCGCATACCACGACGACATATTAATAGCGTCTGAGAAGGTAGATGAACATAAAATGCATTTAAAAGATGTATTTAAACGCTTAAACGATCAGGGTTTGAAAATTAATCCTCAAAAATGTGTGTTTGCCTCGGACCAGGTAAATTATCTTGGGTATCAAATAAATGAAAAAGGCATGAAACCTTTGCCAGACCGAGTAGCTGCGATTCGAAATTACAACGAGCCAACTACAATCATGGAAATACGGAAATATCTTGGAGTTCGGAGTTCTTACAGGCGATTTATGCGGAATTATCTGATTCTAAGAAAAAGGATAAACGTCCAGTATCGTGGGCACCAGATATATTGGAAGCTATTGAAAAAAAGCAAAAGATTAATTTCAGAGGCATCCTTGCTTGCCTACCCGAAAAATAGCGCGCAAATTGCTCTGAGCACAGACGCATCCAATATAGCAATAGGAGCCGTGCTCGAACAATTAGAAGGGAATATTTGGAAACCACTCAGTTTCTTTTTTAAAAAGCTAAACAAAGCGCAGCTTAACTATAGCACTTACGACCGAGAGCTGTTGGCTATATATGAAGCTATAAAATATTTCCGGTACATGTTGGAAGGACAACAATTCTCAATCAAAACTGATCATTAGCCTTTAATGTATGCTTTCCAACAAAAACCAGAAAAGGCTACACCGCGCCAAGCGACACAGTTGGAATTTATAGCGCCATTCACAACTCAAATTAATTATTTACATGGGCAAGAAAACGTAGTTGTCGACTTTTTATCGCGTCCGAATGAAATAAATGCTATAACTGCGATTATAACTTCAACGACCATCGCAGAGAAGCAAAAGGATGATCCAGAACTAGAAAATTTGCTTCGTACAAACACAAATTTCAAATTGCACGCATTGAATAATATTTTGTATGTTTTATAATCCGTTCACTTCTTCCTGCGCTATCGTGGTCAAGACCACTGTTAACATATCAGGTAAAGAAATAAATTGTAATTTGTTTGTAACCCACGTATTTTAATTTTTTTAAAGACTATATAAAGATTATCACGCTACAATGAAACATATGCATCAAACTAATTGTCAAAGCGTAACTAGTATAGTTTGCTTGTTTTGTTTACAATAATTGTTTTCTTATTTAAGAATTAAATTCTTTTTCACAAATTCTTTTGAGATAAACATGGACTTCAAAAGCTGGTTTGGGCTTATTGGCTTTTTGTTTGAAAGGTGGGAGCTCTTCACTAAAAAAATACCATATTTCCGAATTGCCATTAGAGACAAACGATTTTTAGAGCTGCTTTCAATTTCGGATACCACTTTTATCGAAAGTACAAATGTTTTTTTTATAAATTATTCAGCCAATAATCTTTGGTTTACTTTGACCGATTCAAACACTTTTTGAGCTTCCTAGTGCTCTCGAAGAAACAATAAATAATATGGAGACGATGAAAACATTTAAGAAAATTAGCAATTTTGTGAATAGTGAGGCGTATGAAACAAAAAGGAATGCAATCGGGATTGACAACAATTTTAACGTGCAATTTAACTAAACTTTTTCAATCTTTTCACAGGTTTAAACGTGCAATTTAACTAAACTTTTTCAATCTTTTGACAGGTTTAAACGTGCAAGATAACTAAACCTTTTCAATCTTTGACACGTTTTAACGTGCAATTTAACTAAACTTTTTCAATCTTTTGACAGGTTTTAACGTGCAAGATAACTAAACCTTTTCAATCTTTTGACACGTTTTAACGTGCAAGATAACTAAACCTTATCAACCTTTTGACACGTTTTAACGTGCAAGATAACTAAACTTTTTCAATTTTTTGACACGTTTTAACGTGCAAGATACAAATTTAAATAAACTTTTTCAATCTTTGACACGTTTTAACGTGCAAGATAACTAAACCTTTTCAATCTTTTGACACGTTTTAACGTGCAAGATACAAATTTAACTAAACCTTTTCAATCTTTTGACTAGAAAGTGTCAAAATAGTTAATAATCTATAGTTGATCACGTGTTTACGTGACACGCCAATGCCTTTAGCCAGAAGTCTCGAGGATTTTTCCGGCGTCTGGGTGGAGGAGGAATGCTCCATTTGCCGGCAAGGGTTTGCACAGGACAACCCAGCGGTAACGACCAGTTTCAGCGTTTATTCGGCCTTTCTTTGTACGGGCACGGGAGTATGTGGTTTTCTTGGGAGCTGCCAGGTATGCCATTTAGTTACAGGTTCACGAGATGCATTGCTTAATGCGACCGTATGGTAATGAGCACCTCTACGAGAGATCTCATTATGCATTTTTGTAGGGGAATTGCATGTTTCCATAAAAACGACGGGCAATGTTGGCCGCTGAAATTGTGGGATATAGCCTCAATTGAAGATTGTTTAATTTATCTCACAGTTTGAAATGCAAATAGCGATCAACTTACTATTGGCACCCGCTTGAAAGAAAAAATTATGTCCTGACAAAATTTTGTTAGCTTAATTATGGATCGTATAATTTTTTTTGAAGAAGTATAACTCGGAGTCCCAGATAAACACTTAGATTTGTATAAAAATTATGGTAGGAATAACCTCACATTTTACCTGTTTTTATTATTTCACGAGCTGAATTTTTGCCTCGTTACCGAAAACAAAACTGTTATATATATTTGTATATATATATATGATTAAATAATAATGAATTCATAAATGAAAAAAAACCATTGGCCTTCTTATTGGGCGTGAGCCCAGGAGGACTTTTTTCTGCAGGTTCGCGATGGCCTGTCTGGCCTTACAGTAAAATCAGTTTCACTTCAAATAAGGGAGGGATACTGGCCAAACAATTAGTTTCAGTGTTTTTAGATTTTAGAGTTGTTTGAACATGGCTAGTATCAGAGGATGGAGAGCCCCAGACCATCGGGGTCAGGGCTCCGTCACCATCGGGGGCCCGAGGCTGTCTGCCTCACCCGGGTTCCTTTGAGAAGAGAGGCAGTGTTTTTCCCCCTTTTTCATCTTACAAAATTTTAATCTTCTGGCTCCGTGTGTCGTCACGTGCACTGGGTCTGCTTAGTCAGCCCAAGTTGCAGAGCCACGGGTAGTGTCCTTTACGGACCTATGCCCCCTTCTTCCCTGGGTATTTTAAGTACCAGTTTGCGGCTACCCTATAATGACGGATGAGATTATAGGTAGCATCCCGTTTTCTGAGAGCCAACCGACTCCATAGTTTCTATGAACCCTGCCCAGCCGCAGCGAGCTGGCAAAGCGGCACCCCAGCATCCGTCGGGGTTGGTTGAAGGGTACTCCGCTCATGCGGACGAGGGGCCTTCACGGCCAGTTCTAGGGTACCCTGCTCTCGGGGCAATTCTTTTTTTTTTTAATTTAATTTGAATTTGCCTCTTGAATGGCAGTAGCCATTCCACTTTTGAACCTCAGCACTCTTGGTTCTGGACTTCGGTCTGGTTCTGAGTTGTGCTAAGGCGCTTAAATTTCACAATTCGCTACACATTGATGAAACGCCAAATTGAATGTTTTTGGGTATCAACCAGCGTGGTAAATTTGTTGACGGTCTCCGCGAGTACTTAGAAGTGGAGAGGGTAGGCCGAAATCTACTGTCGATTGAAACAAAGCTACACAAGGCGCGTCCTGCTCCAGTTTGAAAATCGAAGCGCAGAGCCTGGTACAATTCGAAAACTAGTTCCTAAATTCAAAGAACCGTATAAGTTAGATAACGACCGTTACGTGATTAGCGATAATCCCTATTTTAAATTGAATCCGAAACGTTTTGAGGGCGTAATCGATCACTCAAAACTAAATAGATGAAGAAGTTTGATTACACTCGAGGACGCGTGTTATGTCAGGATGATCGAGATCTGGTAGTTAACTTAAGTTACGTTCTAGAAATAAGAAATAGCGTAGCGTCTTAGATCATGACTAGCTCTAATAACATGGTAAACCTTAATGTAAGCGTAGAAAGACGAGGTAAGAATAAAGAAAGGGCATTCTGTCCTGGACCATCGAACCGTGCGTTTCATTAACTTTCTATTATATTTTTTTTTTGTTTTTATTAAAAGTTTGATTTTTGTTTATTAATATTCTGTTTAAGGATTTTCGTTTGTTTTTGTTTCATATATGATTGTTAATTTAACTGGACTTGATTGCTTATTTTAACGAATGTCATAGAGTGCGAATATAAGGGTAAAAAATCCATCCAGATGCCTTTGTGTCAATTTAATACCTTTTAAGTTAGTTCATGGGACCTTGTTGGTGTCTGTCTCATCTAGCGTGCTCTTAGCAGGAAGTTTTACTCTGCCCAAACGCCGCGACCGACGCAGCTGGCAAAGGTGACACGCAAGGCACTTTAATAGAATAAAACTTAAATTAATTTATGTTGCATTGGCGACAGCTTGCCAATTTTTAGCAAGGTATCTTAGTATTCCAACAAACGCTTCAATTCTTGAGATCGCAGGGACTCCAGTTAAACAGCTTGTGTTTTAATTACTCACTCTATGTCACCATCAATAAATACCAAAATAGTTTGTCATCTACCACTCGTTTTCAAGCACACATTGCCTGTGAACTATTTAATTGCTGACAAATCATCGCAATAGCTTTTATAAGGACAATCATTGTTGAGAGAACACATTGCTGCTAAGCATACACTTCAATTGTCGAGCATTTTTGTCTGCTTTGTTATTGAATCACTCATTATTGTTGAGGCACCACAAACTATAGTCGTTTATTATTTTGTATCATGTACATTGTTGGAATGCCATAGTTTACGGTTGCTCACTTTTTTGCACCATGGACATTGTTTATCAACAATGCGTCCATGATACATACAAATAAGAAAGAATTATCTTATGGTTATTTAAATTATAGTATATGTTTGACGCAAAAACAACTAAGGAAAATTGTTGATTTTACCAAAATTTTCCACTCAGAGTAAAAGAAAATTTATACTGAAGAAAATTTAATTTTAATCTACATTGAGAATTTTAATCTACATGATTCTTTTAATACTTAACGATGAACTGTCTGTTATACACAGTCGAAATTTCAAACGTCAATTAGTCGACGAAACGTCACGGGTTGACGTTTCCCCAGCGAAATCCACTGCACTGCTCGCCGTCGGTCATGCAGCCTGAGATAGGATATACAGAAACAGCTGAGGCAGAGTCAACGATCATTGGGACATTGGGGAAATCGACCCAATACTATGATCCCTAGCGGTCAAAACCAATATCCCACTGGCCACGGATTCGAATTAGAATTGAATTAAAAATATAAAATAGAATGGTAAAAGTTTTCGTGGTCTTGATAAAACCGCCGTAGAATCAATTCGCAATTAGTCTTGAATTCGTAGCGTAAATACTTGAAACCGTTGTTCATTGTAATATAGTTGAGTGTTAAGTTGAGAGGTAATTTGAAATAGTTTTAATAAACTTTGGAAGTAAAATCGTTGTTAATTATATGAACACTGTCCAACCATTAAGACTGAACTAACTAAATATTTAACTGCCTATAAGCAAAATAAACTTTCACGTTAACAAACATCATAAATTAAGCCTGCCGCTAAAACTATTGTAGCCAGATGGGATCAAAATTTAGATAAAAGTTCTATTTTATGCAAAAATATTTACCATCCCTGCAATCCCCGTCGCAGCATTAAAAACTTTAGAATCAACTTTCATTCATGAATCATTTCAAAAAATGTGTGAATACACTTCATAAATACAACACACAATCTACACACAATCCACAACTCTTCACAAATGCTTTACACATACATCTCACGCCAGAATTATTTCACAAGTAGGCTAAAGCGCGGGCCACAATGTTCCAGCACATTCCATTCCATTCCGATCCAGGCCTTTCCAGCTCATGTCCATTCCAGCACAGTGAGCACATAGTCTCCATTTCGTTTAGTGTGTGGCAGTTGACTTTGAATTCGGCAATTTTGGTTTTGCGTGATAATCGAAAGTAATTTGCTGGAGTTATTTGGAATGCTTATAAACTTAGTACTCCTGTATTTGGAATACTGTAGGTTATACAGTCGCAGATGTTGGGTGCAACCAATTAATGTTAATCGCGATATACTGGGGTATTTTGCAACGACATTCTCGCAAATGAAAGATACGGACCCAGAACTTTTTTTTGCAAATACAAGGATGACGTACAGGACGTATAAATTGCTGCTGACCCTGATTCGCGAAGATTTAACCAAAAAGTCAATTAGGCCATGTGTAGATGCTGAATGCAGGCTTGCAGTGACTCTTTCGTAAGTTGATTTTCATATTTTGTTTAAAGTATTTTAATGTGCGATAATTCCCTAGATATTTATCGCAACGTGTCAGGTTCAAATATTTGTTATTGAGTTTTCATCTTGTCAAATCAACAGTCATATCAATAATTCTTGAAACCTGCGAAATAATTTGGCAAACCCTGTTACCCGTTTATGTTAGCCAATCTAACATGCAAGATTACAATGATTCGGCAAAAATTTGCAATGACCGGTGGCATATGCCATACTGCATAGGAGCAATAGACGGAAAACATATTCAGATTCAAGCTCCTGCCAATAGCGTAGCTCAATTTTTTAACTACAAAAAATTTCACAGCATTGTTTTGATGGCGGTTTGCGATTCTCAACACGTTTTCACTTATGTCAGTGTCGGAGCGTTTGCGAGCCAGAGCGATGGAGGTATAGTTAGACGACAACATGTTTAATATTTGGTGAATTCTCAATATTCAATCTTCTTAGGAATTTTCAGATCCGCAACATTCGGCTGCAAACTACTATCCGGTGAGCTTACACTGCCTGTTGAAGACTGCTTGCCGAATAGCGCTACAAAGTTTCTATATTACTTTGTTGGCGACGCAGCATTCCCGCTAAGAGAGCAACTAATGAGGCCATACCCAGGAAAAGCACTTTCGACGGAAAAAGAAATTTTCAATTATTGACTAAGTCGCGCTCAACGATTAATTGATAATTCTTTTGGTGTTTTCGTTGCCCGGTGGAGAGTTTTTAGAAATACTCTTGTTCTCGAATCACATAATGCGGAAAAAGTCGTCTTAGCTGCTGTTGCCCTTCACAATGTTATAATTCTCAATAATGATCAGCAGAAATATGCACCAGCACACTACAGTGATTAGGAAGACACAATGCCCGAAGTGGTCCCCGGTAATTGGCGAAACGAAGCAGAGCCACTTGCATCGGTGCGGTTGGTGGCAAACAATGCTGCTCGCAGCGCTTTCAACTTACGTGATAAGTTGAAGGATTACTTCATGAATGAAGGAGCTGTGTCTTTTCAGTTCAGAAACTTATGTTTGTCAAGTTTAAAAAAATTATTTTTCATTATACATAACATTTTAACATGATATCTTATAGTAGACATTACACTAGCACTAAAATCCTATACGTAGAAAACAACAGAATACAACAAAATATGATATTACTCCTAAAAATATGTCGCTAACTTTATAATAAGATATTAAACTGAAATACGTATTTTATTCAGCTGCCATGCAGAGCTTCATTCAATTGTTCCAACATTTTTTTTAAATCTCATTTTTTTTGCGCGTCCATTTTACTTAAGCCACTATGCATTGCCTTTAAAAAACAGCATGTCGTAATCATCAGCTTCATGGGTTTTAGCCTTTTCTTCGAATGTCTTTAAAAATTGAAGCAGCCTTTTTTCGATTTCGTCCTGCTTCGTAAATACAGTTGTTGTGGATTATTAAAAAACAATTATGAACATATACAGGTATACATATGTTATAAATATATAAATTTACTCATAAAGGTTATCAATTTGTGAACGCGATTCCCTTCTTGTCTATAAATTAACATAGGCAACGTATATCGTCTCTAATACTTATCAAAGCAGAGAATATTTTATACGGGAAACTGGATCGTTTTGCGGAATAAGCCTCCAAAAGCAGAATCAATATGGAAATTGTTTTTGTGGAATGATTAAAATTGAAAATTTTTTTTAGCTAAGTGGTCTTCTATGAGCTATCAGCTATGAGCTGATGTCTGAAGAGAGTCAGTGCATGCTTCCCAAACCACTTATTTAAAAAAAAAAAATCAAATCAGAATTAATGATCTTTCATTGCAAGTGATCACATCAGTCAGGATGCACTTTGAGCACTATGAGTTTTAAAAAATGCGATACAGAAAGATTGTAAATTAGATATAAGCGAAGCACCATTTAATAAACAGCTAGTCAAGTTTCGACCATTAACGAGAAGTCGTGTTTCTAGTCCAATTTTCTTTCAGCGGTAGTTGGTGACGTCGACGTTTTGTACAAGTTTATCCACTTGTGCAAATTAAGGATAAAGTACATACTTCAGGCTTGTACAACTTTATGTGCTTGTGCAACCATTAGATTTTACTCAGTTCAAGCACTGTAAGGCTTGAACAACGCCACCATAATGGTGTTAAAATTACAAATGAGCGCTCAGTTTAAAATTAATTTTCCTTCACCGAAAACTAGTAGGAGAAAATCCTGAGATCTGAAAAACCATATATGGAAACGAACGGACAATGATGGGCTAAATGCTTTGAAGAATTTATAACCGATAGGGCATTGATGAAAACATGTTTATTTTTGAGTGGAGAATTTTCCTTCATTGCTAATATACAACGAACGAATAAATCTATTTTGGGTCTTTATTCATTAGTCACTCGTAAGCTAGTTTTATTCTTTTTTCGCGTTCTAAAAGTAAGAGCTGTGTTGTGATTAATTTATAATGAAAAAAATATTTACAGTCAAGTTCGGGGGTGAGCAAAAATTTGTATTGGTTAAAAGTGACGATGAAATAAGTTTCGCGAGTTTATTGCAGCAAGTGTGTGGAAAACTTCAGTTTTTAGAGATTGCGTTTTTCTTCATGGTAGTCAACCAGAATGCAAGATACGTATAACATTATGGCTGAATATTACATCATAATGTGCAACACTCGCGCATTCATGACTAATTTTCATAGTTCTCATGATTTTGGAAACCAGACGCATTCCATCGGAGCTTACTCAGTCTTCTACTCTTCGTACAGTAAACATCTTGTAATAGAAGTCGAGTGTTTTTTAAAAAAAGACAAGACGGTATCGACTCTATACATCTGGCGCAGTTGGTGAAACAACCCTAAAGATCAAAAAATATCTCGTGTTATAGTGTGGGGAACCCTCAAGTTCACCACCAGAGGCGTGATCATCCCAGAAGAGAAAACGAACCTGAAACGAGACGTCACTCTGTCTTTGCTCGTCACGCAAGTCAGTCAACTGTATCAATTGAGAAATAAAGTATTCGTGTTATTCAAACTAGCGTTTAACTCAATGTCATTTCAGGTAGGCCTGATAAGCGAAAGTAATTTATAGCCTACAATTGGTGACACCGAAGCTAGTCACGTACACGGTAATCGGAGACCCTTACGCTTCAGTGGAATATTTACCTAATTCTGGAAAATCTGGATCATTTACCTAATTCTGGAAATGGCAACGAGTTAATTTCGGAAACGACACATGTCTGATCGCAGACATAGTGTCAGCATAATTTTCACATTTAAGCTCTCGCGGACATGACGTCTATGCAATTTTGACTAAGTTTATAGTAGTTTGTTAAACAGTTAAAAAAGTACCGAAATTTTCATCGCTATATAAGTCAAAAATTTAATTCAGTTTGATTTGAAATTTAATCGTTGGACTGAAGAAAAAATGAAGAATATTTTTGGTAGTGTGGGTTAGATTAAGCGTCAAGACTAACTGTTGCAAGAGCATCCAGTAGAATCAATTAAAATAATTATAATATGGATGAAAACATAATTCATTATAAGTGCATGTATTGAAACATAATTCGTTTTAAATGCTTTTACTGTACAATAACAGACAAAAGTTGAATTTGTTCAGATTTCCCATGCGCATCTGTTGGATAGTTTGTTGTGCATTGCAAATTAAGTAAGAACCACGCAAAATATTAGCTGGGCTCTATCACAACTTTACGACAAGGGGCAATAGTTTCAAATAGCTTTTTCTCATATGCTTCCATCAAATTTTTGTAAGTAAAGAGCTGGTACCTGTAAGATTTTATAAGAAAAATTTTTATTTGGGGGCCAAAATAAAACAACGACTTCGTTCGGCACTCAAACTGTAGTGAGCCTTAGAACGATGTACTAGGTGCGTACATTTCGTTGTACCGAAATCTGTGGGCACATCTATCCAAGATATCCGTGCATAGGAAATGCAGCTTCTATAATTTTGGGCATTTAATGTGGAATGCATAAAAGATTTTTGAGTAAAATAATAAATGAAAATGTGAACACCATGTGCAGTGCTTTGCGTCCGAGTTAAGTTCGCTTTTCACGTCAATTAACACGAACATATGCATACGGCTCGGAGTGGAAATGTATTTAGGTATCTTATTAGTTGAACTTTGAATACAAATTGATTTTTTAATGTTGCACACTGCTTGCCATTCGCCATTATGTCGGTTTGTAGTCAAATGGCTGTTTTAAAGCCAATGAAAAAGTTGCAACTTGGTATTAAATTTTACAAGATCGGGATAGGCTATTATAAACGACGTTGACTCGATGGTGCATGCGCACTAAATGTGCGCGTTCGCATGTATGAATGAATAGAAACTAAGTGAATTTGGAGTAATAATGTAGTTATTGATATTCACTACCTAGTTTATACAGCCTTTTCACCTTCGAACATTAAACTAAAACAACCAGTCTTGCTTGCGCATGTTTTTTGAGTTGAGATTTTTGAATGTTCTCCCGAAATTCCTTCGCGAATGAAGAATGTGAGCAATGTCTCTGATTACTCAAGTTTTTTGTTTGAATTGGTTAGCGGATACTAAGACAAAAAGTATTTAGCGGGCCGTTATGGCACAAATCATCAATAGTTCAAATTCTCTGAATAATAGTGATATTGAAAATGGAGGTTTCCTTCGAAATATTCTTCAGTGACGACGAAGAGGATTTACCTCTGGCTCGAATTAGGAAGCAGCTTCGTGACCACTCCAATCCATTGGAATTGCCGGAAAAAACGTAAGTTCAGTGTTTGAACAATATTTGGTGTGTTGATTTGATATTTATCTTCAGGTTCATTCAGTACTTCCGCTTGAACAAATATGCATTTAATATATTTTAAATGCTGCTATAAAACTTTAAATTAACAAATATGCATTTAATTATATATTAAATGCAGTCCTAAAGCTGGCCAAAAGCTGGCTAAAGCTGGTTGACGGCAGCTACCAGAAGAGCACGGGTAATGATTTTTGGGTGGCACGAGCGCAATCAACGGTTTCTGTCGTGCTTAGTGAAGAGCTTGATGTCTTAGAGACACATTTGTGCAGGCTTTGGATTAAAAGCAACTTGAATGATGAAGAAAAACGAGCTTCAAAGGTGTACTGTTTCTCCAAGCATGAATTTCCCGGAGTTGTCGGTTGCGTGGACGGTACGCACGTGCGAATTGTGGCACCAGATGCATCCATCCGCCATATGTATCAAAACAGGAGAGAATACATCAGTCTTAACGTCATGTTGGTGATTAATGCGAGTTATATATTTATATACTGTCACGGCGTCACGAATTGCGCAAATTTCTGTTCCAGATTTACGAACCAAACTATTAACGCGATAGATCCACCGCCTGTATTAACCCAGGTCAGTTACATAATAAAGATAATTAGGGTTATGTAAACAAATCAGCCGCCACAATTGCTCACTATTTTAATACAATTAGTAAGTCGTCAATTTAGTATGTAGTTAGTAGAAAGCAACACGGGAAAAATACCACAACAAGAAACATGTCGAGCACCAAACATCATCATCAACGACAATCACAACACAAATAAAGCTCCAATATTCCGGCAGCACACCAGCTCAAACTCACGATACACGTAGGAAAACACGACACAAAAAGGACACACGATCCACGGTCATCGAAACGAACTATAGTCACCCAAATAACTTATATCAACCAACTTACGAGTAATTCACTAGTCTTTCGGACATACGAATCGCGATGACAGTTCTGGTTGTTAAACGGCGGCTGGAACAGATGGCGAAGACCGAAACGGAATAAGCGGAAATGGCCCGAGGTGGAATTCAGCTGTGGATCGCACAAGCTCACAGCTGAGTTTATTGAACTCAACGGGGTTCAAAAATTCCGTTGCCGCCAAAAGTTTTCTTGCGCGCCAAAAAGTGAAAAGAGCCCCCTCTTTGAAATTCGACTGAGTGAATGGACGCATGTCCGTGGAGGAATATATAGAATATTGACTTGAGTTCTTTTCATCTTTTCAATCTGGCTTTCGAACTGGAACGAGATATTGTGGAGAATCGGTAAATACGACAGCGCTGAATCAGGATAATTTGGAGATTTGGAATTCAAGAGGAAATTAAAAATCGAGCGGCAAGTCAGCGTAACTAAGGGAAAAATTCGCAGAAATCGAATAAGTGAGCAGAGCGACCGGATTAAATCAACGACAAAGGGGGCCCCAGCGAGGCAGCAGTCGACGTCGTGGGAATTTAGCAAGGTAGTGTGCACACTAGTTTTAGGCCCGCCGCAAATTGAGCACAGCCTAGCCCAGCACACGGCCAGCCCACGCGTGAATCAAACTGGGCCAGACCTGTTTGAACAGGCTGCCGCATATTGAGCCCAGTCCATGGCTATCCCACAAATTCGATTGACACGCATGGGTATGTTTGTTTATCTCGCACAGTTTTCGTGGGCTGGGTCAGTATTTTATTTCATTCTTCGTGTGTCTTTTGTTTAAAATGGATGTTGAGAAATTCATTGAATTGGTGCGAGAAAATCCCGTGCTATATAAGACTAGTCATCCGCACTACATGAGAACAAAATTAAAAGAAGATGTATGGGAAAAAATTGGCTTGGAAACTAATAGCTATGGTTAGTTGTTTTATTTTTATACACATGCTGTAAGTTATAATTTATATCATTCATCAAACAACTGTAGATTCATAAAAAAACAGGGAAGCAAAGCTCCTAGAAATAAGTGATTAAAAACCCAAGGATATCTAGGTTTAATAGCTCTTGTGATGACAGGACAATGATCCTGAACGGAAATTATTTTGTACATTTTCCAAACTGCACAATTCAGGTTGACAATAAAAGTTACAGCAATAAAATTGAATATTTTATAAGCAAAGATGTTGTTCCAATAACAGATAACTCTTCCCATATAGAAAATGAAACGACATTTGATGAAATTGGGTTTAACCAGCAAAACAATCTAAAAGAAATTAAGGAACTTAAATACCATAAACACGCCTCTTCAAATTATAGCATTTCAATAATTTGTATTATTTCATTCATCATCATAGCCATTAGTATATTTGTATACATTTGGCATCGGAATCAAAGAAAATCAAATTTGAATACGAGGGTCCATCATATATAAACGAGAATTTTATTACCATGCCTACTAGAGTTTGAATTTCGCGCTAATATTTGTAGGTGGTGTTAGTAGTACTATAAGCAACAACTAGCCAACTTCATGGCATTATCCAGTGAATACAGCAGTCCGAAGCAAGATGAGCGAGAAACGGGTTCACCCGTCCGTTGCGCAACGCATCATTATTCGATTTCTGGCAGTAGAAGGGGTTCGGCCATCTGAAATTTTGGAGAGATTGCGACAACAGTTCGGGGAAAATACTTTATCGCAACCCAGAGTATTTTATTGGCATAAAAAATTCTCAACGGGAAGGAAAAACATCATCCTCGACGCCCCCGGACAAGTTTGACGGATGCAAACGTTCGCGCTGTTGAGAAAATGTTAAAGTCCGATCGTCGCATCAAAATCGGTGAAATCGTTGCAGAACTCAATATTAGTTACGGCAGTGTACAAAAAATCATCAGGGATACACTTGGATTTCGAAAAGTATCCGCTAGATGGGTCCCGCGCCTTCTTACAGAAGAACAGAAAATAAATCGTGAAGCCATCTGCAAGCAACATCTGGAGCGCTACCAAGTAAGTGGAGACACTTTTTTGAATTCGATAGTGACCTGCGATGAGGCTTGGGTACATCACTTCACCCCAGAAAGTAAACGATCGAGTATGCAGTGGCGCCGACCAGAGGAGGGTGCTCCAACCAAAGCCAAAAGCCAACCATCTGCTGGTAAAGTGATGATCACTGTTTTTTGGGACGCTAACGGCATTTTGCTTATCGACTTTCTTCATGATCGACGTACGATCAATGCAGAATATTACTGTGGACTGCTTGATCAGGTCAAGGCCCCATACCGATCGAAAAGACGAGGAAAACCGATCAGGAACGTCATCCTTCTGCAAGACAACGCGAGACCCCATACGGCAAAGCGAACGATCGAAAAATTGGACGAAATCCCATTGGAAATCTCTGAAACACCCGCCTTACAGCCCGGACTTGAGTCCCTGCGACTTTCATTTGTTTGGGCCTATGAAAGACGCACTTGGCAAGCAGCGTTTCGACGACAACGATAGCCTGGAATCGTTCGTGCGCAACTGGCTGATGACACGCTCTCGTTCATTTTACGATCAAGGGATCAAAAAACTTGTTTCGCGTTGGGAAAAATGCGTTTCGAAAGGGGGGGACTACGTAGAAAAGTAATGCAAACACATCACTTTTTTATCTGTATGCAATAAATTTTTATAAACAAATTCTCGTTTATATTTGATGGACCCTCGTATAATTAACCGCATTCAGGAGAATCCTAAATCTAGCGGGAGAAGAGTTACGTCAGACAATTCCTACGGAATTATTAAGAAGACGTCAGCCTCAGCAAGATTGCCAGACGGTAACTTAACACCAGTGTTTAAGCATAACTTTATTGTACTACCTTTAACTAATTATTTTTATCAAAAACTAAACTAATTGATTGCAACGTAATATTTTCCATTTCAAAAAAATTTCACATTCAAACAGCATAAATACTATATTCAAATCAGTGTGTATACACAAGCATATACACTTATGATTCTCACATTCACTACTCACCACACTACTTGACATCAAACACACGACATCAAAATTTAAAAACAAAGTAGGTTAAGACAAAAATATTTGAAGAGTAAAAAAAAATATTTTGGATATATAGACAGTTGTCAATTGATTGGTTGTGTAAAACATTGAATTGTTTTTAATATAACTTGTACTAGTTTTATGTGATGTAGTAAACTGTAATCCACATTGATTTAATTTATTAAAAACTCAAATTGTTCTTTAAATGAATTTAAAAGAAGGCATTTCTATTTTTTAGATTTTCAAACAAAATATTTAAAATAGTTATAGGATATTGAAACCAAATATCTAAATCAGCATTCTGTTATACAATAACTTCTGCATGCACAATAATCTTCCCAAACGAACGTTTCAAATCCAGACATTATGTCAGCAAATTTTGCAGATTCTTTTCCCATCTGTGGGAAACGAATCAACGACGTATCAAATTTATTCTCGCGCATGGGAAAATTATTGTGCATGTTATGCAGCGTCAGCTTTTTTCTAGAATAAAAATTAGTGTAGGTAATTTGTTATAAATACGTTGGTAATAGCAAAATAAAGATGAGTTGTTAATCAGACGCTTTGGTATTCACTTAGAAGACGTTTTGCAGCTCCTAGAGATTAAAGTTTATTTGGTAGAGTTTCCTGCCAGAATCAAAGAAGAAATAATTAGAAGTAGAGCAACCTACTGTCCAATTACGTGCGTCAGCTTTGTCATATTTCAGCTCTTGTTTGCAACTATTTCGTAGAGTTTCCTGCCATAGACAATTGCAAACAGGCAACAATTTAGAAGTAGTGAAACCTGCTCTCTAATTGTTCAAACCTATGCAACGAGAATAGCAAAAATTCACAAATCTTTTCAGACCAGAAACCTGAGTAAATGCAATATTTCAGTCACGTTTCGCACACTTAACATATTTTCATGAGAATTGTCTGATGCATCGAGTATCTTTGATAAGCGAAACTATGTTAGTTTTAAGACCACTGTCGTAGCAGTAAGAGTAAAGCGTAATAAATAAAAATTAGTGTTTATAAAGAAATAAAGTTTATTTTATATATATTTTTTTTTGTGTTACCTAACGGTAAACATAAGTAAGTCACGCGCTATCGGTTACTTAGTAACGCGGGGAGAAAAAGGGGGCATTTGTATTGTTTATTATGCATACAGATTTCTCGTTTTTGTTTGGTTTTTGTGTAATGTTCGTGAAGTAGTTTGGTGGAAAATTGGTAACTAATTTGAAGCTTTTTGTTGTTTTGAAATTTTACCTACAGTTAGGTATTGTTACCGTAATCCGTCGAAAAATGTCACAAGAAAACCCCTGGATTCCTGCCTGAATCCAAGGGGGTAGTTTTGGGGGGCTCACTCATCGGAGATGGGATGGTTCGGGCGCCACTCGCTACGAACCCCGAAATCACCTTGTTAACGTCGCCCTGAAGCGAGAAGCCGGCGACGTCGTTTCCTTCACACTCCGCGACCGGTCTTTGAAACAAATCTTTCCGGTTTCAAGTAATAGTACCTAAGATACTTTCTCCACTTTCGAATTCGCTTCGTCGCCTTCGAAAATTTTATTTCTATCACCCCGAGTACCAACAAAACTCCAATTCGTCTTTCCTTTATTCTGATTATCTAGCTGGGTCTCGGATACATGGAAATACAAAGACAGAAAATTCGATTCAGGATACTGATTATTAGGCACGTCCGTTTCACTCACTGCCTGTCGCCAAAAGAGAACCTTTTTCATTCATCCAGCCCGCAGGAAAAGTTTTTGACGGCAGCGGGGTTTTAAAACTCCGTTGGGCGTATTCACCCCGGGCAGTTACACTCACCTGAATGTTGAGTTGTTTATCCAACATACGACCCACATTTGGGACAACTTAAATTCACCACTGTTTTATCTAGCCGCTGACAGTTCTTTGAAGTTTCTCCACGTCAAGCCACAGTTTAGAATCTCGACGTGAAATTTAATTCGTTTGGTGTGACGCTAAGAGACAAAACGGCAAAGTTAGCATCCGCGAAACAATCTCTATCGATTCAATAAGTCAAATAGTGGATGTAGATCGATAGATTACATTCTGATTTATCAACGAGCAATGTGATTTGCTTGGCAAATTTCGAACTACACTGTTTAGTATTTGAATGTTCTTTGATCGTATTAGTAGTCTCTCCACTGGATTGGTTTATTCTTGATCTTCGTATTTATATATATTTGATATATAATCTCTCGTTGACAACCCACGCCATAAGTCGATTGCGAAGCGCTAAATATGATAAATTCGTGTCCTAATTTCTCCAACAACACGGGTGAGTGGCACGCGCCCCTAACACCGAAAGCCGAGGCGTAATGCTAGTGACAAGGTAGACAAGGTGAAGAATTTTCCGTGTCAAACGATCATTCGCATGTCGATCGTTTACTCGACGCAATTCTGGTTCGCATTCTAGGAGCCCGAGCTTTGTGCCACAGGTAAATTTCAGTATTTTATCGTCATCCAGACTATACGTCTGTCACGGACCCAGCCCATATCTGTCGCGGTTGTTGCAAACCAATTGTAAATGGGTCAGATGTTGGCATAGGTCAGGGATGTTGATCCCCAATGCCAGAAATGCGCGTCGCTCTGCCGTGCGTTCGTCTGCGATGTAGGCCCTGGTCTTTGCCTTCATCTGGCGCATCCATTTTGAGAATCTGTCGGATGAGTATCGTTTCGGGTCTTTGATGGTTATCGCGTTCAAATAGGTTCCACTGTTGGTGACATCTTGGGTGATTGTTGTGGTTTTTCGTCGCGGCTGACGCCTGTATTTCCTTCACAATCTCGTAGCGCTCCACCTTAAAAGTAAATTACCCTATCGCTATGCTACTCATGACAAATTAAAAATTATAGTTTAAGTAAATCGACCCTCGTTTTCCTTAGATCACATTGTTTTGGTTTATTTAGCTTCATGTCAACTTTGAGAGCATAGTGCTATCAAACTTTAATGAAAAATCCGCGAACCGTAACACCCTCCTCGCTTCAGAGAATTTCGTCGAAATTCTCGACCATTTTCTTTCCCGGTTCAATCGCGATTGCAAACTCTAACTTGGAACACGATACCCGAAATCCGATTCACACGACTGCTCGTCTAGCTCGGTCACGTCCGTTCATAAAAACGTAAGTATCTCTCGGATACTTGAATTCTGATTTTATGATCACAGAATCACACCATACTCATTCTCGCGTCGACGTTCAAACAGACTCCTTTCGCACAGCACCCCTTTCCTCCTACCATAACTTTCCCTGCCTGTTTACCTGTTGCCCGTTTTAGTTTCGACTAGTGTTAGTATTCGTACAATTGCGATGCAAAAACCTAATGCGAAACGATCTCGATTTTAGGAATCTGCCCTACTCATGATGCGGAAAAACAGGCATAAAAAGGAAACACAAAAAAACGAATTAAAAAAAGAATGCTAAGGGAGAATAGAAACACAAAACTACGGAATTGGAAAATTTGTCTATTGTGGAAGTGTGTTAAAATCCATATTGAATTTGCACCCTCTATAGATCTCCAGTACAAACCGAAATACAAATAACTGCATGATAAATAACTTAAGGTATTTTATTCCTTCTTTTTATTTTCTTTTTTATATACCTACAACAACCCGTAGGACTAGCCCTTCCAAGCCTTACTATAACCTTATACTAGACTTACTTCTAACTAACCCTTCACCATATGATTTCCCTTACTACTAAACCCTTCACCGTATGTTTTCCCTAATATTTTATCAACCCACCACCGAACTGCTCTCACATCCAATTACTCCCATCTATCATCATTATCCTTATCCTTGTACTACTAACCTAGGCTTAATCTAATCCACCTTTCCTGACTAAATTTACCGACTAACTCTGCTACCCTAAACTTAACGACCAAGCTAATTTCCTGAACGCATGCAAGACTATTCCAACTCTATATACCTTACTCCCAATTACATTATCCTATCATTGCTAATCCTATTCCTTATTATTTTAGCTTACATTACAAACCACCACCGACAGATCTGCATCTAGAGGCTACAAAAAGAAGTAAAAAGAAACGTACCCAAACGAAAATCGCAATCCACTACGGCCACTTGATAAGCCTTATAATCTTACGCTTGTTTTATTGTTTATTTAACCACTTACCACAAATTTAGACTAGCCTAACACTAATCTTCTCTAACACTATTTTGACTACACATAACTCTTAAGAAATTCAATACTCAATGCACCATTCTTCTATCCCGAGTTGGTCGTATTAATGACCGAGGTATGGCTCGACGTTCATCTTCCACTCTTAAATACCCATTTATTGAACAAATGAATACTCCTTCGGTTGTCAGATGCAAAAACTGTCGCACAGAGTTTAGTGTTTCTCATAGTGGTGCTGGTGATATTGAACATCATTTGAATTTTGAACAAAACATAAAAATACCGATCGTGCCGCTGCATCCAGTTCTTCAATGTTGAATTTTTTCAAGAATTCAAATGCGCTAACTTCAAAGGATTGGAATATTGCCGCGGCAGAAGGCGTCTGGGCTCATCACATTATACAAGAAAACCACAGTTTTCGCTCCAATGATTTTGCTTCGAAATTAATCCAAACATTTTTCGATCCGAAATTCACATACGCGCGCACGAATACAGCAGCTATTGTGGTAAATGTTTTGGAGCGTACATTAAAAGATTATCTCAATAAATCCAATTGCATTACAATTTTAAACGACGCTTCAAACCACGGTAACAAGAAAATATATCCTCTTGTAGTGCGCTTTTTTCAACCTTACGAAGGTGTGCAAGTAAAAATTTTAGACCTCCAATGTGTAACCGGTTGTACTTGTACATAAGTAGAAGGGTCGAATACTGGACAGTCGTTGATAAGCCAGCGAGGAGAGAACATTAAAATTATCACTATTCACAATTTTATATTTGATTATCACAATTTTATATTTGACTACAAAGCTATCTAAAGAAATATATATCTTCGTGCATAGAAAGCTGTTTCAGATGCAGTTCGTTGATGTGTTTCCAATACCGTTTGCTGTAATTCACATCGACCATCTCGGACCATTTCTTCGATCAAAGAGAGGAAATACAGTCAGTTCCGTAAGAGCGTGGTCGCTGTTACATGTAGAAAAAAAAATTGTAGCGATCTATTTCTCTTTCTATGCCGTAGAGAGTACCTCAGTTGTCTATGCTTTATGGAAGGAATCAGCTGTTAGTGAAATTCAGTCGTTCTTCGACTCGTTTTTTGAAATGATTGCTGCTTACGCGTCGCGTTTCGAGGCAATTTTTTTATATTCGCATAAAAAAGACCTAAATTAACGCAAGCAGCTACTGCGAAATACGTGGATTAGTCGAAGAAGTTTGTAAGCAAGTGAGTGAATCGCTATAAAAAGGTCGGTAATGTCGATAATTTTCCTAACCGCGGGAGTTCATGCAAAGTGACAAAAAAAAAACGAAAAAAAATATTCTCGCAGTATTTTCGAAGGATCCAACTTTCACTCTACGTAAAGGTGCTGTAATATTGAAAGCAAAATGTGTTGACAAATCATGCGAAACGATTCGTAGGCAGTTGCTGGCAAATAAAGTGAAATATCGGAGTACTTTGGAAAAGCCAATGTTAAGTGGAAAACAAGTTGAAAAACGTGTGGCATGGGCGAAGGAAAACTTGGTATGCGATTGGAGCAACGTGATCTTTTCTGATGAATCTTCTTTTTGGGCATTTCCGAGCATCAAGCACGCCTGGACAACCTCCACTAGTAGACTGCTCAAACGGACTGTTAAACACCCCGTCAAGATCCATGTTTGGGGGTGCTTCTCAAAAAAGGGTTTTGGAACTTTGTTCTTATTTACAGACAATTTGAATACCGAAAAAATGAACAAAATCTATCAAAAGACTTTGTTACTAGTGTTGTGTTACTCATACAAGATGCATGACAAATGTCCCATACACATCTACAAAATGTCACATCACCTCAAGCTTCAAATTTGTACCACCTCATTTTTTTTTTGTCATATTGAAGTGAAGTGAAGCGATTGACTTGAGGCGCAGCGATTGTAATACTCAATGGAAAATGTATGTACGCGAGACTAGTTTGATTTGTAACACCTCATTTTTTGTCATATTGAGGTGCTTTTTAATTTGTACGCTAAAAGCATCCTAGTATTATAAGCCATGATCTTAGGATCATTATCTTGTTGAAAGTAAAAATCCTTTGATACACCTAATTTTTCAGCACTTGGCTGCAAATTTGTCTTGAGAATTTCAATATATGCCCAATGATCCATGATTCCTTCAAATATTTCTAAATTTCCAACGCCGCTTGCAACCTACAGTTCCATACCATTACGCCGCCGTCACCAGGTTGTACAGTTTTCATGGTGTTTTTTTTGGGTTATAAGCTTCCCCTGGCTTTTTCCATACTCTAAATCTTCCATGAGACCCAAAACTGTTGTGTTTGGACTCACCAGAAAATATAACATTGCGCCAGAACTCGAGAGATGCATTTTAGTATTGCCGAGCGAAGTTCTAACGTTTTTTGCGATTTACTTCACTTACCAAAGGTGTACAAGACTTAGATCTGTAAAACGCGGTAATTGAAGGAATCATGGATCATTGGGCATATATTGAAATTCTCAAGACAAATTTGCAGCCAAGTGCTGAAAAATTGGGTGTATCAAAGGATTTTTACTTTCAACAAGATAATGATCCTAAGCACGTGGCTTATAACACTAGGATGCTTTTGGCGTACAAAACGCCACATTTGCTTAAAACACCACCGCAAAGTCCTAACCTCAATCCCATTGAGCACATGTGGAAATGCTGGAAAAAGGATCAGGACTCATCATGCTAACTCGAAACCTAAGTTCAAACAGGCTCTTCAGCAGGAATGGGTGAAAATAGAGCCAAGCTGTGCAAAAAAAACGTCTAGAATCGATGCCACACCACCTTGTGGGAATGAATTAAATTTGGATTGTGATTTTGATAAAAATATTATAGCTGAAACAAAGAAACATTTAGTCGCCTTTTATGTGGAGCTATGTGCTCAAATTTCTCGTCGATTTGACTTCGATGATGAAAAATTTGAACTTTTAGAATTGATCAATCCAAAAATTATAAAAAAAAGACGCTATCCAACGATTATTCCTCTAGTAAACGCTTTTCCATTTTTCGATCAAAAGAATTTAGAAGAACTGAATGCTGAATGGAGAACATTTTCAATGTTAGATATTGAATACGATGAAAGTGAAGACATGGACACAGTAAAATTTTGGCATGATTTAAAGAAAACAAAAAATTGCTTCGAAAATGAAATGTTTCACTTGCTGCCAGATTACATGATATCATTAGCAATACTACCTCACAGCAGTGCAGCCGCTGAAAGGCAATTTTCTGAGTTTAATAATCTAAAAACAAAAAATAGAAATAGATTGGATGTAGAAACTGCTTCTGCACTCTTAGCTATACGATCATTCTATGACGAAATGACAAAAGAAGACTATGAGCCGTCAGAAAATCTATTAAATTTTTTTACTAAATTCAAATATGTCGAAGAAGGATTCGTATCTACCTCATAAATTGGTAAGGAAAGTTCACACACAAAAATGGCTAGGTTTGTACTTATAATTGCAGCTGAGCTTGTTGCACGCACACAAAATTCATTTCATCGCCAACTTTTTCAATTTCGCTCCTACAGCATCCGATGCAGTGCATTCGCTTTGGTGCAGCGTACGGTGATTGGAACTGAGCATGTACATGCATCACGCGGCAATGCTCGGCCTTGACCGCTGAATGATTGCATCGAAATTGAATGCACTAGAGGTCAATGTTCCGACCGGTCAGCGCGCATGCAGCTGATAGCAATGAAAGGCAGCGATGCAACGGAGCTGATGGCGACAACGGTTCTTGGTGATGAGCGGTACGATGGGAGTTTTTGGAAGTCAGTCTTTCGACGACAGAGTGCATGAAGTGTTCGGAAGAACATAAGCAATAGGGCGAAACGCGATAGAGAAATCGACGACAGATATGAATTGAAAGTTAGTGAAAAATAGAAATTAAATTAAAAACTCGTGATTTGAATCAAATAATTCACTGGAAACGAAATTGGACTAAATGTGTGTGGATTAGATAGACATATCGTGGTGTGGAAAAAAAAAAAAGAAGAAATATTTTGTGAGATTTGAAATTTATTTCAAATCGATTGCTGCTTGGACTTTTGAAAGAAAAAGTTTCGCATACGAATTCTGAATGGAACTTCAGTGGTCATCGAAGTGATCATTTGCCTATTGTGTTGAGCAGATATTTAGCAATGAATTCGAATTAACTAGCCTTTTGTTGTTGAATTCTTTGTTATTGCAAGTGTGAGCTCTTGAGCAAAACTGAAAGCTCTTGGATCGGGGAAGAGCCGCCACATAAATACCAATTTGATATTGTTCGCTGTTGAGAACTGAGTCAATTACGGTTCGAAATTGAACGGCTTTTGAAATTCTTGTGAGGATCGACTGGGTGGTTGCGATAGAAGCGGTCTGGCTCATAGAATAGCAAACGCATTATTCTAAAACTGCTGAAAGGGTTCCTAGCTCCTGGAATCTACTGAATCTTAAATTGGCTTTGGTGATTGTTGGATGTATATAGCAAGAGTCAGCGGAAAGCGAAGGTGAAAGCCATCAACAGTGAGGGAGACGCCGTGGAAATATGATTTGCGACATTTATTTTGTTTTTTTTGAAAAAAGTCATTTTAAAGTTTTTACTTTTGCCAAAATTTTGTTTGTACTCCTTAATAATTTGAATTAGTTAATAATTTGTGGACTATAACCTAAATTTACGAATTGAAATAATAATAATAATAATAAAAAAAAAAAAAAAAATAAAAAAAAAACACAAGAAAACAAAGAAAGATCATATTTATGTTGTGCTGTGTAATTGACAAACCTCGAATTTCCAGTCACCAGTCCAGAGCAACGGTCGACCGTCGTCGGGAGCGGTGAGTTTTACTTTGTTGATTATTGTTTGAATTTATTTTTTCTTATTCTTAGTGATTTTCTTTTATTTTATTTTATTTATCTAATATACCCATATTTACCTTATTTATCATAATTTATATTTACATTATTTATCATTGTATTAATTATTGTTCTGGGTTGAATTTTTTTTTTTGAACCAAATTTTCATCTTTTTGAATTTTGATCTTGTTGTTATATTTTTTTTTATTTGAAATAACATGAATTGTAAACTTTTGAAATCAGTCTTTTGTTGTAACTCTATCATGGAGTAAGAAGATAGGTGGACGAAGGGTCCATCCGGTCCGCCTTGGCATCAAGGATGGCGACTCTCTTGTTTTTTTCTCCCCATGGTTGTTGTGGTCTGTGTTGGTGTTCGTTAGCGTGCTTATAGCAGGAAGTTTCATTCAGCCCAAACCCCACGGCCGACGCAGCTGAGCTAGCTGGCAAGGGAAGCACGCAGGGCATTAACTGAGTGAAACTTTAAATTATGTTGCATTGGCGGTAGTTTGCCAATTCGTAACAAATGGCGCCCAAGTTTATAGTTGGCCTTCGCTCAAAGTTGGTTATTGTTTTATTTAGTTACTTTTGTTAATTTTCAGTTTTCGTTTTATCCAGATATTAATTTAGTTTTTTCGATACCTTGTTGAGTAATTTTTTTTCTTGAACATCAATTCCATTTTATTTGGCTGGGGTATCATATGTGGCTCTAGCCAAATGTTTACCTCAGCCAATTTTTTTTTTTTTCTTTTCTTTCATGGTAAGTTAAAAGCAACTTTTAATATTTAATGTTGGCAAACTGGCGCCAATGCAACGTTGGCGCTCAAACCTGCTAGGATGTGTTGTCTAGTGTTTAACAGGAGTATTTCTCCTTTTTCATAATCGACAGTCTTGTAGGCAGGATTGGATCAGGGTAGCATCGTGGATGGTGGCCTTGACATCTTCATTATTTAAAATTGAATTGTTCAGGCAAGACCGAACAGCTGAATTCAGGAGCATTAACATCATCCACGATGTTCACTTTGGGGCTCACTGTTCACTCCTGTCCACCATCAAGGTGTTGATTGTCTAATCTAGAAATCTATGCGAACGGATTGTTGCTAAGAGTTCCAAACCTGATCCGGTTGTGTCACAAGATTTGTCTGTAGTTCATTTTTTTCCCCCTTTTCAACCCATAATTTTTATGCCTTTCCCATCCTCACCTGTCATCTTTGCTGCCGGGGCGGCTGGATTGATTTTTCGTTCTACTGCCATAATAAACAGTTAAATTTAAACACGCGGATTTCTTATTCTTTCTATTAATTATTTCCCTTATTTTAATTAAAATTATTGGGAATCGAGATTTTAATTTTTTTACGTACGTATTTCAAATAAAATTATAATGAATTCTTAAATTTTGGCAAATTACTTATATACATATAAATATATAGTCTACTTTATTTAAAAATTTTAAATTATCAATCAATTTTAAATGCTACCTCACGGTCATCTTCGTTCTGACCCAGACTATGAAAGTCTTGCAGGGCAGATAAACCGTCTGACTCTGTCACCGACAGGGACTAGACCTCGTCCTGTGTTGGGATCTGGCAATCAAGCTGCATCTACGGCAGTTCGTGCCAACACAGTGGACTTGGCGGATGCCCCGTGTACACCCCTAAGAGGCACACAAACAAGAGAACACGCTCCTCCGATTCAGCCAGATTTCAGTTTAACAACCCCAACACACCACAGTCTTATGTATCATAGCCGACCCGAAAGACTCCCAGTGTCCAAATGGGGTATTCATTTTGATGGTTCAGGCGTTGGATTAACCGCGCGGCAATTTTTATATCGGATCACGGCCATGGCTAAACATTATGGAATTTCTGGAGCGATGTTGGCCATGGAGTTCCACTTGTTGTTGCGTGGACCAGCTTTGGAGTGGTACTGGTGCTACCATGAGATGCACCCTGCGTTGATGTGGGAGGACATGGAGAGAGATTTCATGAGCTGCTTCAGTGGCTTCCAGACAGACGTCGATATCAGACGGTCAATTGATGCTAGAATTCAGCAACCAGGAGAGTCATTTCGAGCATTTTTCAATGACATCCAGTCCATGATGTTACCGCTGACGAACCCTCTGACAGATACAGATTTACAGGTCATACTCTTCAGAAATATGACCAAGCGGTTAAGGGATCATCTGGCTGGAATCAGTTTTCTTTCAGTCCGTGAAATGGTTGCTCGATGTTGTGCGATTGAGGCTGTCTGGTATCCGGACGGGCAAAAACAAGCACCACCATCATCTATGCCTTTGAGAAGACCACGAGTAGTTCATGAGGTGTTGCCTCCTTCTTTTTCCACAGCAGCGCCGGAGTATTCTTATTATCACAACATCTCCGAAGGACCTAGTTACTCGTACGACTACGATCTGCCAACTACCACGCCAGCTCTGGATGCGGTTGCGCTTGGAAACGCTCAACATCAGCAAGCTCCACAAAGACAATACGTAATATGCTGGAACTGTAAAGATCTGGGCCACACATTTATGGACTGTCCGGTCCCCAGCCAGCGAATATTTTGTTACGGATGTGGAATGGAAGGTGTTCTCAAGCCCAACTGCATGCATTGCAGATCGGGAAACGGCAGGCGGAGTACGCCGGATATGGGGGCTCGACGTATTCCCACCCCTCGTCCGCCACCCAAGCCAACTACGGTGGATGCCGCGACCGGTATCGACCCGGAATTTCGTCGAAAACACTAAACTCGGAAAACCGCTCATCAGATAGTTTTAACATCAACCACGGATTTGAGTGTCCTCGATCGATGCGCAGGCGCTCGGTATCTCGTTTTCATCGGGCATGGAAATACTTTGCCAACAGACGCTGGCTTCGTAAAGCATGTGTCGACACCATCGTGACACCTCTTGGGGAGAACCGTCCTTTCGCTACCATCTTCATTAAAGGACGTGAGCTTCAAGGACTGTTGGACAGTGGTGCAAGCGTCAGTATCCTGGGAGCCGGAGCTTTAGACTTGATTGCAGAACTGAGTCTGTATCTCAATACCCTTCAGACCGAAGTTCGGACAGCGTCAGGTCATAGGGCTTCTGTTCTCGGATATGTTGAGACCTTGGTGAAATTCAACAATCAATCGCGCATGATAAAATTTTTGGTCGTTCCAACCTTGACCAGCCCAGTTTATCTAGGAATGGATTTCTGGGACGCGTTTAAAATTTCACCAACTCAACAGCTGGCGGTTGCATCCATTTCTGAAGCCACAGCCCCTGCGTTTCACACTCTGTCTCCTGAGGATCAGTCTCGACTACAGCAAGTCATTCAACAGTTTCCTTCATATAACCTTAATGGTTTGGGTAAGACCACTTTGGTCTCTCATTACATTGACACCGGGTCTGCCAAACCTATTAAGCAGCGGCACTATTCAGTGTCCCCAGCCATACAGAAACTGTTGTATGATGAACTGGATCGTATGCTGTCCTTAGGAGTCATCGAGGAAAGTAAGAGCGCATGGAGTTCACCGGTTACCCTTGTAAGGAAGCCTGGTAAAGTACGACTATGTCTAGATGCACGGCGACTGAATGAGGTAACCTTGAAGGATGCCTATCCATTACCTCTAATAGAAGGATTATTGGCTCGTCTACAATCCACTAAATTTATAACGAGCCTGGACCTAAAAGATGCTTTTTGGCAGATACCATTGGATGCGGAATCTAGGGAGAAGACTGCTTTTACCGTTCCTGGCCGCCCATTATACCACTTCACTGTGATGCCGTTCGGTTTGTGCAATGCCCCACAAACCATGTGCAGATTAATGCACAAAGTCATCCCTCACGAGCTGCATGACAAGGTGTTTGCATATCTCGATGATCTGCTCGTGACTAGTTCTTCTTTTGACGAACATTTGGAGTTACTTTCCAAGGTGGCGCAGTTGCTTAACGCAGCTAAATTGACCATAAATGTTGAGAAGAGCAAGTTCGTGCAGCGAGAGATCAAATATCTTGGATATGTAGTGAGTGATGGAATCCTGAAAACCGATCCAGAGAAGGTCTCTGGCATCGTAGGCTACCCAACACCTAAGTCTGCGAAGGAGGTCCGACGTTTCATGGGAATGGCAGGATGGTATCGGAGGTTTATTCCTAATTTCGCGGCAGTGTCATCAGCTCTGACGGATCTGTTAAAAGGTAAACGCTCGTTTCAGTGGACGGACGCCGCCAATAACGCCTTTTTAGAGGTTAAGAGATTGTTAATTTCTGCTCCAGTGCTCGCCAATCCCGATTTCTCTCGAAGATTTTTCATCCAGTGTGATGCTAGTGCCACCGGAATCGGGAGTGTCCTCTTCCAAAAGGATGATGATGGAGAGGAGCACCCAATCGCTTTTATGTCTGTAAAGCTTAACGCTGCGCAACGCAACTATAGTGTTACTGAATTGGAATGCTTGGCTGCGGTGCAGAGCGTTAAGAGGTTCAGAGCATACATCGAAGGGTTGCCTTTCACCATCATCACCGACCATGCTAGTCTTAAATGGCTCATGGGACAACAGGACCTAACAGGTAGATTGGCTCGCTGGAGTTTGAAATTGCAGTCTTTCGATTTCAACATCGAGCATCGAAAGGGAACTCAGAACGTCGTCCCAGATGCGTTATCGAGAGCTTGTGGGTCGGTCGAGGCAATCAAATCCGCAATATGTCACTTGCCTGAGCACTATAGGCTTGCTGAGGTAATAGCTGATACAGCATTTCAGGCTCCTGAGTATTTGGATCTCATAGCCCAGATTGAAAAGAGCCCTGAGGATTTCAAGAATGTGCACGTTAGGGAGGGGCGTGTGTTCATTACCACCGGAACACACAATGATTTGTGCACCGATATCCCTCGAACCAAATTATGGGTTCCTGAAAGTGAACGAAAACAGCTAATTATGCAGGCACATGATGACCCTAGGGGGTCTCATTGTGGGATTCGGAAGACTTTGGAACTGCTGCAAAGGTACTATTATTGGCCGCAGTTGAGGAAACAAGTTAAAGATTATATTTCCTCCTGCACCGTTTGCAAGCAGGTCAAGCCCCCGAATCGCACCATGAGGCCGCCAATGGGAAATCAGCGGGAAACAGATAGGCCATTGCAAAGACTGTTCATTGATTTCATGGGCCCATACCCTCGTTCGAAGGCAGGGAATACTCAGTTGCTTGTGGTGCTGGATCATTTCAGCAAGTTTGTATGGCTCAAGGCCCTACCCAAAGCCACCTCAGAAGCGGTCATTAAGTTCCTCAAAAACGATATCTTCCTGACCTATGGAGTACCGGAGTTCGTGCACTCGGACAATGGTGTGCAATTTACCTCTAAATCTTTCGAGGCATTCCTCCTAGAGAATGGCGTTCAGCACATCACTACGCCCTTATATTCACCGCAAGCCAACGCTTCAGAGAGAGCTAATCGATCTATCCTCAACGCTATTCGCGCCTACATCGGTGATGACCATAGGACTTGGGATGGGCTACTAGCCGAATCATGTGCTGCATTTCGCAATGTCATGCATGAGGCGACTGGTTGCTCACCTCACTTCCTTCTATTCGGTTTTCATCGTATCCAACACGGCGGCGACTATGAATTGCTCCGTAAAATGCAAGCGTTAGAGGATGGAGAGGTAGAACTCTGCCCGCACACTGATAGGCTGCGATGGATTCAGGATAGGGTGAAAGATAAACTGGCTGAGGCTCATGCCAAGGGGGTTCGGGTGTATGATCTCCGAAGTCGCGAAAAATCTTTCACTCCTGGTCAAGAGGTTTTTGTAAGGAACTTCACACTTAGCAATGCCGCTGATCGGTTCGCCGCTAAACTTGCTCCGAAATTTATCCGAGCTTTTGTACAGCGTAAGTTGGGTCGTGTGACCTATGAACTAACTGATGAGAAAGGGAAAATTTTAGGAGTCTACCATAGCAAAGACCTTCGCTCCTGATAGTTTGGTGTTTATTTCCTTAGTCATTGTTGTTGCCCGGGTTTCTTTGAGACTCTTCTCAGGGCAGGGTCGTCCCCACGATTGTTGCACGCACACAAAATTCATTTCATCGCCAACTTTTTCAATTTCGCTCCTACAGCATCCGATGCAGTGCATTCGCTTTGGTGCAGCGTACGGTGATTGGAACTGAGCATGTACATGCATCACGCGGCAATGCTCGGCCTTGACCGCTGAATGATTGCATCGAAATTGAATGCACTAGAGGTCAATGTTCCGACCGGTCAGCGCGCATGCAGCTGATAGCAATGAAAGGCAGCGATGCAACGGAGCTGATGGCGACAACGGTTCTTGGTGATGAGCGGTACGATGGGAGTTTTTGGAAGTCAGTCTTTCGACGACAGAGTGCATGAAGTGTTCGGAAGAACATAAGCAATAGGGCGAAACGCGATAGAGAAATCGACGACAGATATGAATTGAAAGTTAGTGAAAAATAGAAATTAAATTAAAAACTCGTGATTTGAATCAAATAATTCACTGGAAACGAAATTGGACTAAATGTGTGTGGATTAGATAGACATATCGTGGTGTGGAAAAAAAAAAAAGAAGAAATATTTTGTGAGATTTGAAATTTATTTCAAATCGATTGCTGCTTGGACTTTTGAAAGAAAAAGTTTCGCATACGAATTCTGAATGGAACTTCAGTGGTCATCGAAGTGATCATTTGCCTATTGTGTTGAGCAGATATTTAGCAATGAATTCGAATTAACTAGCCTTTTGTTGTTGAATTCTTTGTTATTGCAAGTGTGAGCTCTTGAGCAAAACTGAAAGCTCTTGGATCGGGGAAGAGCCGCCACATAAATACCAATTTGATATTGTTCGCTGTTGAGAACTGAGTCAATTACGGTTCGAAATTGAACGGCTTTTGAAATTCTTGTGAGGATCGACTGGGTGGTTGCGATAGAAGCGGTCTGGCTCATAGAATAGCAAACGCATTATTCTAAAACTGCTGAAAGGGTTCCTAGCTCCTGGAATCTACTGAATCTTAAATTGGCTTTGGTGATTGTTGGATGTATATAGCAAGAGTCAGCGGAAAGCGAAGGTGAAAGCCATCAACAGTGAGGGAGACGCCGTGGAAATATGATTTGCGACATTTATTTTGTTTTTTTTGAAAAAAGTCATTTTAAAGTTTTTACTTTTGCCAAAATTTTGTTTGTACTCCTTAATAATTTGAATTAGTTGATAATTTGTGGACTATAACCTAAATTTACGAATTGAAATAATAATAATAATAATAAAAAAAAAAAAAAAAAAATAAAAAAAAAACACAAGAAAACAAAGAAAGATCATATTTATGTTGTGCTGTGTAATTGACAAACCTCGAATTTCCAGTCACCAGTCCAGAGCAACGGTCGACCGTCGTCGGGAGCGGTGAGTTTTACTTTGTTGATTATTGTTTGAATTTATTTTTTCTTATTCTTAGTGATTTTCTTTTATTTTATTTTATTTATCTTGTTGGGTATATTTACCTTATTTATCATAATTTATATTTACATTATTTATCATTGTATTAATTATTGTTCTGGGTTGAATTTTTTTTTTGAACCAAATTTTCATCTTTTTGAATTTTGATTTTGTTGTTATATTTTTTTTTATTTGAAATAACATGAATTGTAAACTTTTGAAATCAGTCTTTTGTTGTAACTCTATCATGGAGTAAGAAGATAGGTGGACGAAGGGTCCATCCGGTCCGCCTTGGCATCAAGGATGGCGACTCTCTTGTTTTTTTCTCCCCATGGTTGTTGTGGTCTGTGTTGGTGTTCGTTAGCGTGCTTATAGCAGGAAGTTTCATTCAGCCCAAACCCCACGGCCGACGCAGCTGAGCTAGCTGGCAAGGGAAGCACGCAGGGCATTAACTGAGTGAAACTTTAAATTATGTTGCATTGGCGGTAGTTTGCCAATTCGTAACAAGCTCTTGTATAAAAAATTAGCATATAGTATTCTATTAAGTACTTTGAATTGTTATTTGTTTATTTTAGTGTACAAGTTTAATAGTAAGGTTATAAAAATAAATATATGTATATAATATCTAATTTTTACTACTTTTTTTCTGAATCTGCTACTTTTTTGAATAAAATCTACTTAACATTTATGCGCCTCAATGCCCATCGCTGACCGTAACACTCAGTCATCTTACGAGTGATATTGACCTGTTCGTCGCGTAGTCATGTGGCGGCAGATTGTACATGGAAATACATGGCCCAGCTGATTATGACGATGATGATTGGTGGTGGTTGGTGATATTGGAGGGAGTTGTATCGTATAGATACAATTAAAATCGTGGGAAACGCTTAAAATTCGGATAGGGTGAATATGGTGTAATGAAGGAATTGCGATAGGAATGTAAAACAAAAAATGAGTTGTAGGACTTGGTGTTTCGTGAAAATAAATGTTAAAGTCTTTCGATTGTTAATCGAGTTCGGGTGGTTTTGCGAACTACTGTAATTAATTATTCAAGTGAGGTAATTCATCTAATAAAATAAAATATAGTTTATAGGAAAACACTGATCAAGGTAACGAAAAAAACTATAATATATTAGAGCAGAGACTAATGTTCATATTTATTCAGAATCCAGCAGCACCATCAACAAAAAACTGGAAAATCTTCAAATAATTACTGAGCGATTAGAGAGGCAGCAAGGTATAACAAATTTATTTTCCGTGAAATAGGTCGCTCCTACTAATTTTTTTCTTTTTGGAGTCAGTGATTGCGCAAAATAAGGAACTCATGCGAGCCTTGGGAGAAAATACGGCTTTGTTGAAGCAAGTCCTCAAACAGGATAAAATGCCAGAGGGATTTCACAGGAAATTCCCTGTCAAAAACAAGGAGGAGCTAGTTGATCTCGAAAATGAAATCGAGAAACATGAAAACTATTTTGTAAGTACACTCTAGATTTTTAGATGAAATTGTGAAAAATAAATTTGCTGTTTCGTTAGGTGACCATTGTGAAGAAGCTACTGCAACCTGGAGGAATATCAAAAAATCTCAACAGAATTCTGTCCAATACAATCAATCGGAGTCACAATTTTGACGGGCTCCGGAATAAAGACTCTGTTTAGACTTAGTATAATAATTGCATAGTTTGCTTAAAATGTTTTGCATGTACGCATTGCGATATGCTATGCAGGTGCTGTGCAACAACTTGATGATGTGTGATCCAATTACACATCATAAACGTTGTCGCGCAATTGTTTTCAATGCAATGCATATCAAATGTCGAGTAAGAATTTGTTATGGCTACGATGCTTGATCAGATGTAAATTCAGTTGCATGAGAAATTATTTTTGTTAGAATAAGCGCAATAAATTTGAATAAAAGGAGGACGAACATCTCAGTCGTTCTCGGTCGATACAACGATAAAGAAGTCAAGTTTTATTTATTCCGAATTTCAGGCAAGTGAAGTTGTATGTTGAAGTGCATACAATTTTTTATTTCTGCTGTCTTCTTATTAGCTTGCAACGATACAAGTTACTAGTTCAAGTGCCAGTAACTTATACTTGTTTTTGATTGGACCGTGTGTATAGGGAATCCAATCCCGGGATTAGAATCCCGGGATCCCGGGATCCCGAACAGTTTTTAGTCCCTAAAATCCCGGGATTGATGCTTTATAATCCTGGGATTGATGATTTATAATCCCGGGACTATAAACCATCAATCCTAATTGAGATTAGGATTGATGGATTGAGGATTGATGATTTATAATCCCGGGACTATAAACCATCAATCCTAATTGAGATCCGGGATTTTAGTGGCTAAACACTGTTCGGGATCCCGGGATCCCGGGATTGGATTCACTACGTGTGTATCAACTTATACTTGTTTTTGGTTGAACCGCGTAACTGGATTGCTAGTTCAAGTGCTAGCAAATCAAGGGACAAAAAAAATTCATTAGTTTAAGTGCTGATGAATTTCGCGTACCCGGTCAACGCCCTTTAACACCATCACAAGGATATCTCAGAAACGCCTGAGTTAACAGACTCCTTCAAGGAAAACAAAAACCTTTGTGGTGTTTTGTTTAGTAAGTACATATAGCACATCTGTTTTTGTCTTTTCTAACATTCTTCTTCTTGCTTTTACAGAAGCCATGTGCAGAGAAGGATATTCTTATCCACAGTTTGTGTTGGACATAAAGCGTGGATTCAAGCTGCACAAAAACTGCTTAATCAAAGCAGACTCTGTTGAACGAAAAGAGGCGAAAACGTAATTTGTAGTGTCTGTTTTAATATTTTCATGTACATGTAATAGACCTTAGCTTAGAATTTATGTATTTTTTCCCATATGTGTTCCTATTTTTTACAAAATATTTTTGATTTTATTTTATTACATTAGACTTAAGTATACTATGCATTTTGTTTTTTTCTTATAGTTAGTTTTACGTATTACAAATATACACTAGTTCCATGAAACACTGTGTATTTGTTGTCGGTTCCAGGTTTCAGATATATATATTCCTGCTTTTCAGTTAAATATATTCCACATATTCCTGCTTTTCCTCCTTACCCCCTTTCATTACACGCCTATGAGACTGGCATCTTCAGTCAATCACCTTACATTTTGATCTATGTAGCAAATTTATTTCCCCTCACGAGTCATATGTATAATAATGCGTTATTGGTAAAAACTTCTGGCATCCGTTCCGTGGCATCCAATACGTAATAACTGCCACGGCATTGATGCAGACACTCATTACCAGCATCACTTACGTCCTCACTGCCACTTCATTGATGGCGTCATCAATTCTCGGTATTGCGAAACGGAGCGAGTATCGTTACTTATAATGACGTCGCAATGTTAAATTCATAGATGCGGTCATGCGAAAACGATCCGACAATGATTACTGGAAATAATTACTGCATTACTGCAGTAAGCATTACTGGTCCTACTGGGACAATATGCTGTAGAACAATATTTTAATTGACATCAAAAGAATACTTATAACAAACTCTCACCCAATATGGTACATTAAATTGATGTTCAGAAGAGTAATGACTAAATTAAATGCACTGGAAGCAAATATTTTGAAATCGGAACAATATATATTTTCAAGTAGAAACTACCTATCCCAAACTACCAAACAAAAGCCAAAATTGTATCAATGTATGGTCTCTAACAAAGTGAGCCAATACACATCCATGACAAGCTATGATCCCAAAATTACAACTCCTAAAGTTAAAGCCACAAAGAAAGAGACGATATCTGAATGGATCACTATTCCATTCATACCCAAGTTTGATAAAATAATTAAAAAATATATAAATAACAAACAAATCAAGAAGAATATCAGTCACTATATCCCAAAACAAACTAGGAAACTATTTTACACATCGGGGAAGAGTGCAATCAACAATTTAGAAAAATGGAGCTGTCATTGCATCATTAGATGCAAAGATTGCAAAACAATCTTTAATACATACATCAGAGCAAAACATTCACTGGCCCATACACTCATGGATAAAAAATCTGAACTCAGAACTCACACCAATCTAGGTCATGAATTAAACCTAAAACAGATACGCTTTATACAAAATAAAGCGGGGCACACATATACGAACACAAATAAAACATTAGGCATCAATCTAAAACGTATATACCCTAACAATGTTATTGTCAACAGAACAGGTCCCATACAGGTTAGCACTAGGAACACATTAATGAATATGATACTGAAGAGGTTGGAGAATATTCACTAACAATGATTTGGCTCTTTGGATCACATGCTACTGAACATAACTTATTACTACTGTTGGGATTACTGACGTATTTGCATGGGGTTTTCATGGTGTTCATGGCAATGCATGATGGTTCGTTTTTGTGGGTGTTGTTGAGGCTCGATAGTTCCATCACTATGGTTGGTTTGTGCTTTGTTTGGTTGAGTTTGGTTAACATAAATTTCGGTGTACATTCGTGTGGAGATTATGTGATATTAATTTGATTGGGTTGTTCACACTTTTGGAATGGAGTCATTTATTATGATGCAGTAACTTGGTCCTGTCTCATTTTTCTGTTCCATTCTGAAGTGTCTGTTTGATAGTATGATCCCAGAATTCTTTCCTCGTCCATTTTCTCCTTTGTGTCAAAATTGAAATCTTGTCATGATATCTTCTTCTTCTTTCTTTTCCTTTTTCAGGAAAACTTCACCAAAATGCATTTAGTATATATACAATTTTTGATCCAAACCAATCTGAATAAGTGTCAATTTTAAGGTAAGCACTTAGTCCTATGTCATCCTTCTGTTTCATTCTGTAATTTCTATTCGATAGTGTCATTCCCGAATTCTCTCATTTCCCTTTTTCCTTTTTTGGTTCAAAATCAAAATTGAAATTCCTTTACTATATCATATTCTTGTTTTGTTCTTCTTCTCTCTTTTTTCTTCTTCCCTTTTTTTCTATATTGTATTTTCAAAGAAACGAATAAAGAAATTGTCTCACCTAAACTAATTCCATAACATTCCAGAATTCCTTTTGATTGTTGATAAATATAAATAAAAATATAAATCCACATAATGATTTTGGCACATATGTATGGATTATTTGATCTAAAATAAATAAAGGTCTTATTCATGTCCTAATCGTTTTTCTTTCTTCTCCTTCGTCCTCTTCTTCTTCTCTGTCGTCTTCCTTTTATTCGCCAACATGTTTTTTCATAAAATGTAAAAAAAAAAATTCTTTGTTTTTAACTCATATTTAATCAATTATGTAGAGATATGAATATTTAATTTACTTTGATGCATTTTTGTGGGAAATTATGAGGATTTTTATGTGTCAGTCACATGTGACTGACAAAGCGCCAACGGAAAAAAATTACGCGTCGCGCCGTGTCAGTCATTCTGTCAGTCACGTGTCTCACACGAGCGAACTCGTATCAGCAGTTTAGGCCAATATTCAATCAACGCGAATGCAAAATTACTGTTTTAGTTTTCAGTGAAATAGCACTTCTTTCACCAAAGATGTACTAAAAAATAACTCTTCACCCAACTTCATCTAACCGTACTGAAAAAAAAATGTACTAAGATATTTTGGCAAGTAGCTTTAAAAGATAGTCTACTAAGTCCTAATTCCAAAATGGTATTACACTTGCTTCTTTATTTCTTAATTAAGGAAAAATAACGTTTTTACCTTGGAGAGAACCAATTCCCAGTTAATTGCTATTAGTTATTTGAAATGATTTTAATGCACTTTATTCTTCTTAAAAACCGTTACCTATAGGTCGATGGAAAAATTAGATGCGTAGTTATGTTATTTTGCTATTTGCGTGGCATTATAGTGGATTACGGTCATTTGATAAGTGTGCATTTTTCTAGCAAATAAGAGAATACTCCCGTAGTTCCGTTTATTGAAAGTGTAAAGTGTGAATTCCATAATGCCGTTTAGATATAGTGCACAGGGATATGCTAATATGCACCTAATTTATGGGGAATGCAGATCCAATGCTTCTGCTTCAGCACGACTTTATCGTGAGAGGTACCCAAATGTTCAACGGTATCCAGATCATCGAGTGTTCATAAACGTGCATCGGGCATTTTCAGAGGGTCGCTTGCCCCATCGAATGGCTTGTGCGGGAAGACCTTGGAATCTCTACGAGGACACTGTATTGGAAGCAGTTGAAGAAGAACCGTCAACCTCGGTGCGTGCCATTCAGATGACTACAGGAGTACCCAAGAGCTCAGTTCAGCGAATTCTAAGGAGAAACCAACTTCATCCATACCATGTACAACGTGTACAAAGTCTCCTTCCGCGAGATTACCCGGAGAGAATTCAGTTTTGTCAAACTATGCTGGAGAAGTATAGAGAAAATCCGCGGTTCTTTGACGAAATTCTTTGGACGGATGAGTCAACATTCACCAAGGATGGCTACATGAATCTCCATAATTTGCACGAGTGGCACGTGGAGAATCCGCATCTAATGCGACAGAACAAATCTCAACACCGATTTAAAATAAACATGTGGACGGGCATTCTTAATGGTTCAGTTGTTGGGCCATTTGAGCTTGCGGGGAATTTGAATGCCGAAGTTTATCTGGATATGTTGGAAAACCAATTATCACAACTATTGGACGACGTACCACTGAGGATTTATGGAAACATGTATTTCCAGCATGATGGCTGCCCAGCACATTATGCTCGAAGTGTACGGGAATTTCTCAACAGTGAGTATCCCGAGAGGTGGATAGGACGGGGTGGAACAATTTCGTGGCCAGCTCGTTCACCCGATTTAAATCCTTTGGATTTCTTTTATTGGGGCGCAATAAAGGAAAAAGTCTATTCCACTGAAATACAAAGCTTAGAAGAGCTACGTACTAAAATTAGAAAAGCGGTCGACGAAATAAACTCAAGAAGTTTTGCCCGCCTAATTTCAAGGTCGTTCTTAAGAAGATGCAGAGCCTGCATTGCCGCTGATGGCAAGCATTTCGAACACCTTTTATAAGTAAAGTAAGTAATTTCTGTTCAATAATTGATTTCTAATTTCAACTTATATCAAATAGTGCGAAAACAAACTTAGGATGTCGGACTGTTAGAAAATTTATATTCATCTCAATTAAGTCATTAAGAAGCAAGTGTAATACCATTTTGGAATTAGGACTTAGTAGACTATCTTTTAAAGCTACTTGCCAAAATATCTTAGTACATTTTTTTTTCAGTACGGTTAGATGAAGTTGGGTGAAGAGTTATTTTTTAGTACATCTTTGGTGAAAGAAGTGCTATTTCACTGAAAACTAAAACAGTAATTTTTTAATTTTTGGCTGTAATTTAAAGAGCATTTATCTGGGGTTATATTATAAAAAGAAAATTAAAAAAAAAAATTTTTGTAGATGTAGCAGTGAAAAGATTGTCACAGGGTACGCATTTTTTCAATTTTTTTTCAAAAGCGAATATCTCAAAAAATACGCAGCTAACTTTTTTTTAAATAGTTTTCTGATTACTGTCACCACCTGCCCTATCACCCCTTTCCGGCTTGACGTTGCGTTATGGGACACCCTGTATATATACCAAAAGTATGCAATTATTGGTCGAAAGACCCAATGTTAGGCCAACCATTTGCTAAAAGTGTAATGCGTCGAAATAGATTTGAAATATTATTGAGAATGCTTCATTTCATGAATAATGAAGAGGCCAACACAAACGATCGACTGAATAAGATAAGGCAGTTGGTAGACACCCTAAACTGTAATTTTGTACGTCATTTCAGTCCTAATGAAAATATCTGTGTTGACGAGAGCATGATACCGTTTCGTGGACGGATTATATTCAGGCAATACAATAAACAAAAAAGACACAAATATGGTATAAAAGTGTTCAAGTTGTATCTGTGCGCTGTTAAATTGACTGGCAATGAAGAGACAGATGTTCTTGCAGCGGACCCTGGAACAGACGTGGGAGAAACCACGTTTGATGAAAGTGAAAATGAATGAAAAATGGACACAAGTGATGTCCTTAATAATAGTGACCTAGAAGCACAGGTTGCCGGAGAATTAGTTGACTGTCCGTTTAAGGCACCAACTTCTATTCCAGGTGGAAGGAAAAGGGTAAGTCCAACTTCCCCACCCCTATCGCCTTTTGGCCCAAAGCCAAAAAAAGCCACCGATGACACATCAGTCAGCTTTTCTGAACTGTCTGAAGTAGTCAAAAGGGCTAATTCTGCTGCCCCTCCACCTTCTCTCCCACCTCCACGTTTTATGGCCCCCAAACCTGTAGGAAGAAACGTTTCGACTCCTGCAGGCCAAACCCAAAAAGAGAAAAGTGGTAGGATCCCTCCTATAGTATGCCACAGACTAGAGCTGAAAGGTTTCAGGAAAAATCTTGAAGCAAACGGGAAAAAAATTCCCTAATTCGAAGCAAGGACTACTAACCTCAACAAAACTACTCTTTTTCCTAAGAGTCTTGAGTCGCATCAGCGACTCTTCGACATTCTAAAATCAAGGTCTGTACCTTGCTTTACTTACACGCCACAAAGCGTTAAGAGAACAACAGTCCTTCTGAAGGGAGTTCACACTTCTTATGATGAAGAAGATTTCTCCTCAGAGCTCACAAGGCTCCTAGGAGAATTTCCAACGTGAAGCAGTTTTCCACTGTACACTCACGAAAAGACGATAAGAAACTAGGGATGTTTATCGTACAAATTTCACCCGGAGTTGATGCCAAAGTGGTCATAAGCATCAAATACCTACTGCATCAGCGGATTCAATGGGACCGCTTGGAAAAAAAGAATGTCACGCAGTGTTACAACTGCCAACGATTTGGACACACCGCATCCAACTGTGGACTTGGCACACGCTGTGTCAAGTGCGACAAAATACACGCAAGTAAGGAATGCGATGTACCAAAAGGGTCAGATACAGTTTACTGTGTAAACTGCAAAGCGACTTATGGTTTGGAGCCGGCATTCTATGGTTTTGTAAATAAATGGACCATGTGGCTTATATGTTTTTTATACTATTTGGAGTCGATGCAGATCTGATAATTTTATTCGTGGGCTTGAAGCCGGTGCCATTTTGGGTACGATGCAGATTGTTTGTAAACAAGCTTTACTATGTGCCAGCAATCTTGATTTTTGGCGCCTTGACCCCATATGCCAGCAATCTTGTTTCCTGGTACCGTGGTTATATTTTTTACACTATTTGTAAGTAAAAAGCCGGGCGAGTTGTTAAGTTTTGACTTGAAGCCTGTAAGCAATCTATCTGAACCGGTATGTGTTGTTTTGCTAACAGATTTGTATATGTTGTGTTGATGTGACGTAGCGTAGGTCAGTTATTCAAATGAGCACAAAAGTGAAAACCGGCAATAAGCTGAATATGAATCTGAATAAAATTTCAATTTGTATCCATATGATGTTAATGAGCTCAGGTGTGAAATAAAAACGTGTAATATATAGAATGGAATGATTTATTTTATTATGAATTGAAATACAATTGTTTGCAAATATATTTTTTAACAAGTTAAAATAATTTTACATTTTAATCTTGACTCCATCACACAGCAAATGCCTCCATCGAAAAACATTCCTAATTGAAAATTTGTTGATACCTGTAAATTAGCTGAAATTTTGTCACTCCTGAGAAAAGAGACTAAAAATTTTGTATGAAATAATTTAAAAAAAAAGATGTTGAATATATCGACATTATTTTTATTGAAATAATATCATATTTTTACAAATCATTTTTTCTTTCTCTTCAAAGCGAAAGCGAATTTTCACAAAACCTCCTCTACTTTCATCTTTTCCCTCCTAGATGAAGTAGAGGTTAGTTGTATTCTAGTTTAGTTGACTGACGTCCTTATGTGTTTTGAATCCACTGGAGAAACGTACTGGTAGGAAATAGTAAGAACCCTCTTCGAGGAACATCGCCACTCGGGTTCCATACTTAGTCTTCACGAGCTTAAACTCACGTACCTTACATGCTTTACCCTCCTCCAACATGGCAGTTGTAAGTAGGGTATCAGCATTACCCTTGGCGATCGCGTTTAGTAGATCTGCCTGTAAAAATAAGTGAATGAGATATATAATAAAAAATATTTACATAGATTTTAAAAGCCTTACCATTATAACGCTCGTTCGTTGTGGAAGCAGATGTGTCTGACTCAATCTACTAAAAGTATTCAGACTTTTATATGATTTTCAGACTTATGTAGTTGTTCGATTCCACCCACACTTCACATGATGTCCCAATAATCCATTATTAATACCATTAATTCGTAAATTCATTATCCTTGTGGCGGCAATGTATCGTTACATTGTCCACAATTAAACGACCGCGCCAGCATAAGTGCGAGCGTGGCATTCCTCCCGTCGCGATAGCTTTGCACGTAATCTGATACGCATAGCTATCGTCTCGGTCGGAATGTCATGCTCCATCACATGTTTACAATGTGCGACTCGACCTCATATCTACGATTCGAGCTCTGTACATGTACAAGTTAGCACCAGTTCCCCGTATAACTCATAAAACATCAGCCCATCAACACGCACAATGAAAATGCTGACCACCTAACCTGATCGACCCATTAACATCCGCCGATCAGCACACATGCCGCGAATGGACACCTCGGCACGTTCTGCAAGGTAAACAAAAACGTGGGCGCAGTTTACCTGGTTAGTTAGCGATAGATTTTAAGTTAGTTGATAAGTATCCACCCACGGATCAATAAAGTTGTAATTTTTTAAAAACACGATTTTTACTTGAAATCGATTAAGTTACACAAGTGCCGACGAGGCATTTGTGTTTATGTTTCTGGCTCGAGCTCTGTACAGACGCACAAGTGCTGACGAGGCATTTGTGCACGTCTGGACAGAGAATCGAGCTCCGTCCGGACACACAATTGCTGACGAGGCATTTATGTGTGTCTGGATGATGAGGAGCTTACGCCTGCGTGGTCAGCACTTATGACCTTCATAAGTGGCCCGCAGGCAGCGATAATTTTCATTCTCATTCTCATTCTATCGAAGACGTTCCGTATCGATCTTGCAGTGTAATACGATATTAATTGTTGAATAAAGTTTTTGTTAAAGAAGATCATAAAGGCGTTTAAGTTGCGACACAAGGACTATATCCTAATATCATGCAACTAAGTATTCAATGAAACAACCAGCAATAGCTCCCATAATCAAATTTCACTCACATAAACATTCTCGTGCACATTCCAAATTCCGTTGCTTGCAACACAGTAATCTAACACACAACAATCTTGCTTATGCATCATTTTCATAACACAAAACATCAACATCAATGCGTGGATTGAATATCGCACTCGGTAAACATCATGTGGAGTGTGAGTGGGATCTCATACAATTAATGCTGATTTAGCATTTTGTACGATATTATTGTATTCATTGTAGAAGCTAAGCTATATTATAAGTTTCGTGAACGAAAAAAAGATTCAGTCCTAATCAGTCGTTCAGAAGTTTCATTGCGTTCAAGTCGTACTCCAGGTTCGGTTAGCGATACGCTAAACGAACATATTGAGAATTGCAAGGGTACATTGCCTTAGCAGAATTAATTAATTCCTTGTGTAAATCAGTGCACCTTAACAACCTTAATCGTTCTTTTGTGTAACATTAATTGAGGATTTCCACGTTGACAAGTGAAGCACTAGTCAACATACTCTAAAGCGAAGGTGCAAGGCCTTAGCTTACCTCTGATAAAAGAATCAGAGATTAACAGTAGTTGTTGGTAAAAACAGAAAAGTTTACCTTCAATTGCAGTTTACCGTTATCTGCAGACATTTTACCAGAAATGTAAATTCATGTTTATTTCATAGCCAGGTATGCATTAAAGAGCTAATGTCTGATGAGAGTTGGTGCATACTTTCGAAACCACTTAGTTAAAAAGTTTTTCAATTTTGAATGTTGCAAAATAAAAATTATTCTTTATGTAAACTGACGTTTATTTCATCATATATATAAATTTTTAATGAAGATGAGTTACAAAGTATTATTGAAGATCAGAGATGGTAATGGTATATGATACAAAGATAATATTGATATTAAAAGAAATTGAGGTTCAGAGATACGATTTCTCGAATTTATATTTAAATAATGTGAATCAGACATCAATAAAATAAATTACTTTATCGGCGGTTTAGGGAGAGTAGGTATCTGTACATTTTCATTTCAACCAGTATCTGAAGCCGATATACAAATGGTTTGGTGTAGTTAACGTAAGCCACAGTTTATTTCAATCTTTGCAGCAGCTATCCAAGTTTATGCAGGTTACAGTTTGTATGAAATATTTACCAACTAACTGAACTCCATCTCCAAAGGTATGAACTTCAACCTATATTTGTAGTAGCATTAGAACCGTGATCAAATTCAATTACCTTTACTTAGTAGCATTGTTAATAAGTTTTATTTCGCAGTAGGAGATACATTGTTAGAAGAGAACCAGCGAGACCCTGTCCAGTGAGCAGAGAACCAGCGAGGACCTAGCAGCAAGCTGACCAGTGAGCAGAGAACCAGTGAGGCCCTAGCACCAAGCTGACAAGTGACCAGAGAACCAAGGAGGCCCTAGCACCAAGCTGACAAGTGACCAGAGAACGAAGGAGGCCCTAGCAGTAAACGGTCCAGTGAACAGAGAGCCAGCGAGCAGTAAATGGTCCAGCGAGGATCTTCTCTTCTCTAACCAATAGCAGAAAACTACCAACACTTGTTTCAGTACCAGGTACTTATAAGAAATATAAATTAGGTAGGTTCAACGTCAAAATGAATGTGTCAAATATAATTAGACATTTAGAGGAAACAATAAGCTCCTCACCCGACTTTTTTCTTATTTCTCTGTGTGTTCTCTTAAAAGACATCAGAGATAGTTCGTTAAATTTAAGTGAAGAGCAGAGATTTTTGATTATGCAGTTAGTTGTGCGTTACTCTGTGGTAAATAGTGTACCATTGTCTAACAAAGTGTTAAGTGAAAGTTTAAGTTTCTTAAATCGGGGTTCCAGTTCATTAAGTTCAAGTCCAGATAAGCCTGTATCACAGTGTATCATTCAGAGTGGTAGTGGTACTACAAAAGATGATAATTTTAATGCAGACTATGAAATTTTGTCAAAAGAGGAAACGTTTTTTCCAAAGTTTAATATAAAAGGTGTTAAAATAACGTTCAGACTTAAAGATTTTGCAAATGTGAAGGAAGATCCGATTCAGGGGCTTGAACAAACTTTTGACAATATTCTCTAAAGTATTGCGGTAAATTCTGCAAAAGGACACAAAATTGGTTTCACAATATCACTACCTAATTCGCCTGATGTAAAGTCCATCTGGTGCAACTTACGACCTCTTGGCGAAATTAATGGTCGGTTTGTTTTCGGATTACTTTCAAACGTGAATCAGTCGAATAGTGCGTTTCTATCGGATGAAGTGATAGATCTAAATGTGCAGATAGTGAATTTTCCTTCAGGAGGGGGTAGAACTGTTGGACAATATATTGATGAAGACAAATTTCTCACTAAGAAAAAATGTGTAGTTGATGTGGGTAAATGTGTAGTTGATGTGGGTAAATGTGTAGTTGATGTGGCAAAGAAGGTCCAGTAAAATCAAAAAGAAAATATTGCAAAGAATGTTATAGTGAGAATTCAAAGAAACACGGGAGAAAATATGCCAGAAGTAAAGCCATTCAAGTAAATACTTACTGTCCTCTATGCCCAAATCAGCCGCATTATTGTTTGAAATGTTCGCACTTTTTTTTTTACAGAAATATATTTATGATTCTTACGTAAAATTTTGATGTCTTACATACATATTAAAATAACACAAATTTTAATATTTTTATAATTATTATTCTTATGTAGAAATTGTTGCCTTGTACGATGAAGATTGGTGGTGGTTGGTGATAGTGGCCGGAGTTGTATCGTATGGCTACAATTAAGATCGTGAAAAACGCTTGAAATTCGGATAGGGTGAATATGGTGCAATGAAGGAATTGTGAGAGGAATGTGAAACAAAAGACGAGATATGAATATGAGGTGTAAGATTCGGTTTTAACCTTCACCTGGCCTCATGGGGTATGTACATACCCCACGCTCTTTCTCGTCGGCTTTCGATATCTAAATCTTTCAAATCGAAACTCGTAACGACATCTATCGGTAGTCAAGGGATACACTTTTATACCTATGCCAGTGGGATAGCGCTGCGACCGTTAGTTCGTCTGCAACAGTCATCAAAAGCAGTTTGGGGTGTGTACGTACCCCACCGTGCCATCAACGTCGGTTTTTCGTGAATTGGGGCATTTTTTGTGTTTTTAATTTTGGTGTTTAGGAAGAAAAGAAAAATAAGTAATCAACGTTTCTATGCATCAATAATTTTTTTACTATTTTCAACGTTTTTTTTGTTTACGTTTAGAATGGCGTATAATTTGCGTTCTCGATATTTACAAGAGCAGTTGCTCGAGGATGACTTGGACGAGGAACCAATGGATGATAATAGTGGCGATCATCTTTCAAGCTCGGAGAATTCTTTAGGCGAAAGCTATGAATAATCTGACGATGCTATTCACAAGAACAAAAGGGAAATCCCAGTAGATTTTATTGCGAAGGAAAGCGTTAAGTTTTCAGCATGGAAGAACTTTGTGAGTGGCCGATCTTTGCCACTCACAAAGTTCTTCCATGCTGAAAACTTAACGCTTTTCAGCTATGCTCCGAAGAAAAAGGAAATTGAAAAAATTGTGCTTCTGGCCTCCTCGCTTCTTCACACAGAAGAATGACCGAGGATAAACCTAATATTGTCCTTTATTATAACAAAAATAAAGGAGGAACGGACACTTTTCATAAGCTGTGTCACTGTTTCAATGTGCGTAAAAAGACGTACATGTAGCCGCAGCGATATTTTCAAGGCATCTTGGACATGGCGATCGTAAATGCTAGAATTTTGAGAGCGTGCAAAGCCGTCCAAAATCAAGAAGAAATAAAAATAACTTCAGATTATTGCTTAAAAAAAATTTATTTACATTTAATTACACCGCATTTGGAACGTCGTCTTACTCAATTGAAGTTCCCCAGAGATTTGAAAGTAGGAAAGTAGAAAGTAGCAAAGATGCGGCTTATGGGATCGGAAGAAAGACAAAAAGAGATAAAGAATGTGCATCCTGCAAACGCCCTAGACCATAGGATTTTGATGTGCCCTGATTGTACCGGTCATTAATTTAAATTTTTTTTTTATAAGCTGCAAATCTTTTTTTCATTAACTCTACTTCTTTCAGTGATTATTTTGTAATACATTTCTCTAAAAAAAAACTAAAAAAACTACTTTTTTCTATATTTCGAAAATCATTTTTTTTCCGTAAAACCCATACCTTAATTTCTCAAAATAAATACCTTTCTTAGAGACCCATGAAATCTATTACTATTTTTTTTATAGTGATGTAACAGAAGAAGTCACAGCTAAAATTTCAGCCCTTCTTATCGAAAACCAAAAAAGTTATGATTTTTTTTTGTAAAAAACGCATTTTTTTTTAATTTTTCAAGTTTCCGAATTATTTATGAACGCTGATCTTGATTTTTCTCAACTCGGACTAGTGTACAGTTTAAAGTGGTTTCTAAAGATGATCTCTGATTTTTTAAGACAAAATAATCAATATTTCAATTTTTGCAAAGATATTTCTCAATGGGGTTCGTACGTACCCCACGAGTCCAGGTTTGTTACTCAGGATGAGCATGCCAGGTGAAGGTTAAGACAAATGTTAAAGTCTTTCGATTGTTCATAGAGTTCGGGTGGTTTTTTGATTTATTGAAGCCAAACATTACAGTAGTGCAGTATTTGAGTGAAGAAAAATTTTTGAAGAAAATATTGGTTCAAGTGGTTGCAGTGAAAATATTATAGGTAGGGGAAAGGGGGGTATTGACGGCCATAGGGTAATGACGGCCATCACCATTGTCGGTACTTAAAATTAACGTAGGTCGAAACCGTTTACTGTGACAGAAAGCTTGTTCCATAAGCTTGTTTTTAAGTATATGCTGAAGTGTGTGGATTTATTATAACTTGTAGTTCTAGACCAATGCCGATACGTAACTATCCGAAAGTTTTAAAAGGTGTTCAAAATATCGATTATTTCGTCAACACTACGATCTACACAATAAAGGTAAATATGGTAAAATGTTGCTATTGATATTAGCTTTCTAAATCAAGTAAAATTTTTCATGTGTCTTGCATAGTTTATGTGTACTGCATGCTTGCGCAAAATTAGGCTAGTGGGGGAATGACGGCCACTTGAGGTGGGGTAACGACGGCCATGTCATTTGAAATCCGCAAGATAATATTCTCCACCATTAAAGCCTATAACAGTTAGCGAGTCCATCAGTCATCTGTCAGCAGCCAAGGCAACTTGAAGGTATGCAGTGTAATTTGTGTCATAATTTGTAAAAAGTGTGATGTTAAGTGAAAAAATTTATTTGTGTTTGTCAAGTTGCTAATCAAGCATTTCTTTGTCACAGTCAACATGCCACGTAATTACGTGAAGAAATCGAACGATGGGCCCAAACAATATTATTTGCAGACCATCATAAATGCCGTGAAAGCCGTTCTCATTGATCATGAAAGCCAACGCAGCACAGCAACCGTTTACAGCATGGCCAGATCTTCTTTACAGCGTTATTTGTCAATTTGTGTTACTGAATTCGGAGAAGATTTATCATCTGTGACCGATGAGCAGTTGAAAAAAGTGCTTTCTCCGATGTCAGCACTTGGCAAGAAACCGGTGATTATTTTTTTTATTATAATACCTATTTATTAACGATAATCTTTGTTCATAATGCTTAAAGTCATTAGGACATGTTTCACGAGTACCTCCCTTGACCAAATGTCTGAATTTAAAATCGAAAGAGAAAAAAATGTAATTTTTTCATTTCATGGTGACATAATACAATTTTGAAACAACAATTCAAAAATAGTAATTTACGTGTTATTTTACGAAATTGTTCTGTTTTTTGAGATCTTGGTTGATGACAGTTAAATCGATTGATGAATGAGATTCTTTTGCTGGTACATTCGAAGGGATAATGATGTCCAAAAAATGCAAGCCTTTGTTTCTTCGAAGGTGCTGACAAATGAATCTCAGTCATTAATCAATTTAACTGTGACCAACAGGGATCCTAAAAAGTAGAAAATTATCGGAAACTGGCGCAAACATTATTTTTTCTGTAATCTCCGAGAACGTTAATCATCAGTCCTTCGTTTTTAGTTTCGGAAAACCTTTTTCTTTTCTTGAAATTTTCGAATCATTTATATCACTGGGAAAAATGACATTTTATCTTAGCTTAACGTATTTATGTTAAGGTTCTGGAATTTTTCCGAATTTCTTAGGTACTTATATTTTTTTCGATTTTTATGTCGTCAGATTTTCAACAGCAACCAAGAAGATACTTTGGTAAAGTACATCATTGCGTGTTCCAAACTTCATTATGGGCTCACCAGAAACAATGTTCGTGTTCTGGCTTTGGAGTTCGCCAAAAAAATATCAGTGCCATATCCAGAAGGGTGGAGCGTGGCAGGAATGGCTTCAAAGGACTGGTATTACGGTTTTGTGGCTCGTTCAAAGCGCCTGGCATTGCGGACCCCGGAGAAAACTTCCTTGGCACGAGGTAATAATTTTTGTGAAGAAAATGTTACTGGATTTTTCTCCAATTTGAAAACTATTCATGAGGCCCACCATTTTACGCCGACAAAAATTTGGAATATCGATGAAACTTCCCTCTTGACCGTGCCGAATAAAGTCCCGAAAGTTGTTGCTGAGAAAGGCACAAGGAATGTTGGTCAGGCCACGTCTGCCGAGCGCGGCACGTTAACTAGCATGTGTGTTGGTATCAATGCAGCAGGCCATTACTGCCCACCATTTTTCCTGTTCCCCCGGACAAACATGAAAACCATATTCATGGATAACTGTCCCCCCGGCGCAGTTGGCTATGCCAATAAATCTGGATGGATGGATAAAGAACATTTCGTCCTTTTCCTTGAGCATTTTATCCACCACACTTCGCCTTCTGAAGCGGATCCGTTGCTGCTCATCATGGACAATCACACATCGCATGTTTCTGTTGAAGCAATGGATTTGTGCACCGAAAACCACATCTCTGTTGTAACGATTCCGCCTCATTGCTCTCACAGAATGCAGCCGTTGGATGTATCAGTTTTTGGTCCGTTTCGGAAAATGCTCACGATGAAGCAGATAGAATGGAAGCAGAACCACGGTGGTCGCGAAATCGAAATCCATCATATCGCTCAACTTACGGACCAGGCTATGTTGTATTCTTTCACCGCCTCAAATATTCGTTCTGGTTTCCGGGCTACTGGCATACATCCATTGAATTCAAACATTTTCGGTGAATGCGATTTTGTCGCGGCTCGTCTCAGCCAGGAAAATTTAACTGCCCAAATGGCTGAAACTAACGATGATCTAAACAACCAGCCGAATTTAAGGATTCTTCCACATGAAGGTGATGCTATTGCTAGCCGAGAAGAGGTAGAAACTTCTGTTTCTGACGTTCCTAGCACGAATATTTCTGACATTGCCAGCACCTCTGCATCATTTCTTCAATCATCTGTGGTTCAAGTAGGCCCGCTCCAATTTGTACAACCAAGAAAAAAAGGCAATCAAGGCCGGAACGCAATGAAGAGCACAATTTTGACTACCCCTGAAAATATCGCTGAACTGAAGCAGAAGGCTGAGAAACAGAAGAGCAAAGAAACGTCATCGCCTGCCAAACAGCCAGCTAAGCGCCAGAAAAAGGGAGTGCCATCGCCAGCCAAGCAAGTACGGAAAGTCCAGCGTCGTCGTCAATCCCCTTCATCAGAAGAAGAAGAATTAGATCGAGACTTCTGTTTGTTGTGTTTGGAGTTGATGCCACGAAAATTGCATCGCTTCAATTCGATCCAGTGCAATACATGCAAGCGGCCATTCCATATGAGATGCGTGGAAAAAAAAGTTGTTCAATTGCGCTCTTATTACACATGTCGTAACTGCGACTCAGATCTCGACAGTGAAGATGAAAATTAATGTTGTCGCATTTTAAGTTTAAGGCGTTTTTTTCAATTCGTTTCTGTTAAGCTGTTTGTGAGCTATCAATAAAATTACAATAATGAAAATGTTGAGTTTTCATTTGTTTTCCTTTACAGAGCCTTCATTAAGCATTCACAGCGATTTGTGTTGATATTTGTGCGATTTTTTTCGGTTTTTGAGAGTGGCCATCATTACCCCACCATTTTTCTAAGTGACGAAAACCAACTTTTTTTTCAATTCTAATTTTTTTTAGTTTCAATCAAAATTTTTCAAATCTGCCGATATACTTTGTTAGCATTTGAGTTAAACTGTTGGTTTTAACTTTTGTTTGTTCAAAAATGTCAATTTTTGGATGTGCTTTGATGCTGAATGAAAACTATGCCGTCATTACCCCCCTTTCCCCTATATTAAAAATATTATAAAGAATTCATAAAGAAATTGATAAATTGGAAGATACGAAGCTACATGTAAGTTATTTAAAAACATATATGGAGTTAATTTTAGTAAAAATTATATCGTGGGAGGTAAAAGTACGGATTTTTCTTATTATTTATGTAAAAAGATACCAGATGCATTTGTATTGATGTATTTTCGTATTAAAATTTTTTGAAATAAATTTAAACATACTTTTCTCATGCATATTATGTGATGATATGGCTTGGATGAGATTGAGACTTTGTTAATGGAAACCTTTTCGAGCTGCCTGCTCAATATACACATGTAATCAGGCTTGTGTTTGACTTCACTATTCCCAAAGGGACTAAAATGGTAAAAATAAGGGGGAATTTGAGAGTGATAAAATATACGGCTTTGTAAAATAATATAAAACTATGAAACACAATAGGCTGTTACCAGAAATGGCTGTAATTCGGTGTTCAAGTACTTATTGTACTAGTAGAGGCATATAGTTCTGATTTCAAGCTTGTAATATTCATGTGAATTGAGGGGTTAATAATATTTCAACTTTTTTATAATAATAAATTCCCATTTAATCTCTGCTGGGCAACGAGCGCTTGTATACGTTTCGTTTCGGTGGCATCGGCATCAGATATCTGATAATTCAATAACCGATGCCGGCATCGTTTTCTGGCCCATCTCTACTTTTGACCAATCTTTGTATGCGAAAGCACGAGAAATTGTAGCGGCAGCACCTGAAGGATCACCATTGTCGAAAGTTATCGTAAGGCTAGGCGGTTTTCATTTAATCATGTCTTATCTTGGGTCGATTGGTTTTATTATGCAAGGAAGCGGTATTAAAGAAGCTCTTTCCGTCATTTATGCACCTAATTCTGTAGACAAAATGCTAAATGGACATGCTTATGCTAGAGCTGTTAGAGGCCATCCATTACTCCATTTAGCTTTGGCTATAATTGTGTCGAGAAATATTGATATTAATGAAAATCTGGTCGAGATTTTTCGAACTACTATTGAAAATGTAATGAATGGAACTGTATCGTATAATATTGAAAATTGCGATGATAATGTGGAGTCTCTACTCAATAAATCCAATAAAAAGTTACAAGAATATGAAGAAAGAGGGCCGACATCTAAATTATGGGTACAATATTTTTGTATGGTATCAATTGTAAAAGAATTCATAAGAGCTGAGCGAATGGGAGATTGGCAAGCACATTTAAACCACATCAGGCAAATGCTGCTATATTTTCATGCCAGTGGACATTATCCTTATGCCAAATCAGCTCGTTTATATCTCCAAGATATGATGAAGTTAAAACGATCTATGGAATCTAGTGTTTTCTAGAGGTTTATTACCGGATACTTCGCTGCTCGTCGCAGTGAAATTTAGTTGTGGAACCTGGCGTGACATGATCATTGAACAGTCTCTTATGAAATCAATGAAAACAGATGAAGATGTTGCACGAGGGAGGAGCACACAAGAAAGTGTCTAAAGCAAATGGATTTTCAGCATGCATGCAACGAATAGTGTATCTGAAGGTTTAGAAAAACTTACTAATGTGAAAATGGATACAACAGACCAGGCTGTAGACGCGAGGGATTCACGTGTAAAAAGAGACGATGAAGACTTAACAAAAATTATTGAATGGTTTTCATGTTATAATCCTTTTCCAGAATTCAATATTAAGTGGAGTCGTCGGCGATAATAAAATAAACTGTCACAATGCTTATGAAGTTTGTCTCATCTCCATTACAAACATGATTGGCCAAAAATTTGATAGCATTGAACTAAAACGTGCTCTTTTAACAGTGTTCAGTTCTATGACAATTCATAATGAACAAGTACCTATTGATCCTTTATTACTATTTTAACGCATAAGTATTACAAAAAGATTTGACACCCACTAAAAATCGAATCGGTAAATGTTGAATTAGATACGACAAATGTAACTTATGTTATTGACGGAGGGTTTTTTTTTACATCGTGTTACATGGAATAAGGAAGAGACATTTGATGCAATTTTCGACACATATGTCCATTATGTAAAAAGGCATTATGGTCATAATGTCGTAATTGTAATCGATGGCTATAACAATAATCAAAAAAATATCAAAGCTGCAGAGCAACGTCGTCGATATGCGAAAAATTCTTCATCTGCTAATATTCTATTTGACGGGCTCATGATTGTTCCAACAAGTCAAGAATAATTTCTTGCGAATGCCAACAACATGAATCGATTCATTTCTATGTTGTATCAAAAATTTGAAGCTGCTAATATCAGTGTAAAGCAAGCTCAAAATGATGCTGATGCTCTCATCATTGAAACAGCAATCGAAGAATCCGCTAGAAAAACTTGTATTGTTGTGGGTGAAGACATAGACTTGTTAGTAGTATTTATTGCACGAGCTCCTCTTGATAAAATCATATATTTGTTGAAGCCTGCAAGATCAAATATAGACACAAAAATGTATTCTTCACAAAGCTTGAACGCATATCCAAAGTGTCAAGCTTATATTTTATTTTTGCATGCAATGACAGGTTGCGATACTACTTCAGCGATTTTTAAGAAAGGGAAAATTAATGTATTCAAATGAATTTAAAGAAAAAAAGGAGTTAATAAACTACGCAGAAACTTTTAGTAAGGCAGAATGTTCTGCAGAGGTAGTCTTCGACAATGGAATTCGTTTTCTCCTGGCTATGCATCAAGCTCCAGCTCAAGAAGTATCTATTGATACTCATAGATATTCCACTTTTATAAGATCTACACGACTCAAAAAGCTGTTCAACTATCTATTCTTCCGCCAACATCTAGTGTATTACCAGGTTCAAATATGGCTAGGCAACGAGCTTATCCAGAAGATTGGGGATGGAAGTTAAGGGATACCATTTTGCAGCCAATTCAAACTCTGCTTCCACCTGCTGCAGAAATTTTGCTAAATACAATTTTTTGTAATTGCACCAAGGGCTGCAGCTTAAACTGCGGCTGCAGAAAAGTTGGTTTGTATTGTTCACCAGTTTGTGCTAATTGGCATGTTCAGGCGTGCTTAAATGCATCACCAGAGATGAATAACACCATTGATCATACCATATTGTGTAGCATTCTGAGGTTTCACCTTGAAATCTCTAAAGTTTCACCTTGAGATTTCTGAACACTAATTTCGACGCACAACATCATGCGCATCGAAATGCATATTTTCGCTACACCGGTGGTTAGCTGTTTATTTTTTGTTCATGAAAACAACAATTTACAGCTAGCCATGCCGATGCATTGCATGCGTTTCAAGGTCAAAACGACCCGAAAGGACAGAAAAAGTCAAAATTGAGAGGAACTGGTTCGGTTTTGCAACGATGAGCGGGAAGTCGGTCTTGAGTCGCGGTAGCGACAAGTCGTTAGAAAATCATGGTGGCTACGGGAGAAGTTTGGGCGCCGTGACCTAGAGAAGGGCGACAGGGGCATTGGTGTTGCTCCTAACCGGCGCTTAGTTTACGTGCAAATTAATTTCGTTGAAATTGAATGAAGTGTCCAAACTCCATCAAGTTTGTGTGATCGGCCAGAATCAAAACGACTCGGTCTGGTTCTGAGTTGTGCTAAGGCCAGCACTCTCCCAATCATACAAATCGCCACAATTGATGATTTAGATCCACCTTGTCTCCTCACAGAATCCATTGAAATACAGAAACCAACAGAAGAACAAGAAGAAGAAGATTATGACGAAGAAGACATAAGCATTGAAATAGAGTTCGAAGAGGAATAATTATTGAAATTATTAACTCCTGTTTAAAATAAATCAAAGTAAAAACAATTACCAAATTCATTATAATTTATTACAAAATATTGAAGTATGTCTCTGTTCTCATTAATTCTATGTAAAAACTTTACATTCATTGTATTAGTAAGTTTCGCTCTCATGCTTATACTGTCATGCTTATATTATAGTTCAGTTCTCATCAAGCACTCAGACAGGGCAGTCAATAAGATTGTTAATTTTGTTAATTGTTAGCTTTGAGGTACTTTTTGAAATAAACGTTATCTAAATAACAGTTTTTTTCTGTGAACCGTAAAAGGTTATGGGCCCAGACTCGTTATAAAAATTTATTATTTTGTGCATCGAACTATAATACTGAATCTTGATTATGGAGATCGAAAGATTCAAAATTGAAAAGCATCGAAACAAGGACAATTGGGATTGTTGGAAATTCGTCATTCGAACGTTGCTGGAGGAAGATCAGGATTTATTGGATGTTTGCGAAGGCGTCTTGGTGCGGCCAACGGTAGGTAAAACTGATTATCAATCAAAGGTCACGAAGTTTTTGAAAGCAGATAAAGCTGCTAGAAAAATGATCGTAAGAACAGTAGAGAGAAAACCGTTAGATCTTCTATTGAACTGTACTACTGCTCGAGAAATGTGGGTAAAATTTAGTGCGGTGTTTGATCTGAAAAGCGATGAAAATTTAGAGCTAGTGCAGAAGCAATTCTTTGAGTTAAAGTGGGATGATAGTGAAAAAGTTGCGCATAACCTCATAAGGCTCGAACAACTAGCGACAAAAATGAAAGAACTCGATGCAAAAATTCCAGATTCCATGTTAATGGCGCGAGTTATTTCTACGTTACCACTAAAATACAATCATTTTCATAGTGCGTGGGATTCGGTTGAAGATAAGAAGAAAACATTTGAAAATTTAACTACGCGACTGCTGTCAGAAGAGATGAGAGCTCAACAACAAGCTCAGGAAGAGTGAGTGGCTTTAGTAGCGAATCCAAAAAGGTATAATGGATCGATGAAACATGTAGCGGAAAGGCAAGCATTTACTGGTATCAGTTGGTCTGCTGATGGTGACGTTTTCCAATGGTTGATCGATTCGGGAGCTTCAGAGCACATGACGTATCGCCGTGACTGGTTTCAGAACTTGAAGTTTTTTGAAAAACCAGAGAATGTAACTGTCGCTAATGATGACGAGATATTTGCGTACGGTTCAGGTAATACTGAAATAGAAACTATCGTAAACGGAAAATGGATACCTGGTACTATGCACAATGTGTTGTTTGTACCCAAAATTAAAAGAAATTTGGTTTCTTTAAACAAAACGAGGTATCAATTTTTCAATTACGAATAGCGGAAAAAATGCACATTTACATGTGTTGCAGCAGCTCCCTGGAGTAGGACGAAACAATTTTTCAGCATAGAACGCCACTAGTGACATCTAGTTGCAACTAGTAATATATACACACATTTAAAAATCAAATGGAATTATGAATTATTTTGTCTCTACTGCTATGATTAAATGTATACTAAAACACTGGAATTAAGAATATACAAATTAAAATCATGTATCAAAAATAAACTAAATATCGTTTGTTTTATCAAACTGAAAATGGCGCCTTAAAATCATACATAAAACCATATGCGAAAGGAAATACACGAGAATCCGCCAACTTTATAGTAAAGCGAAAGTGGAGATCATACCGCCATTTATTGTGTGAATAGAATTATGGGAACCATGAAATTTTATTCAATTTCAGTTAAAAACATTCAATTAATATGTTACTCATTTGATAATCAATGAAAATTAAATTCACCAATTTCTGAGATAAGAATATAAGAGGTTTAGATAATAATAAATTCGGATTTAATGATTATCATCAATGTGGAGAATTTCCTCACTCAAGTTGGAGAACAAAAAAAAACACAATAAAAAGCAGAGCCAACTCTACAATCGTTCTATTTGCGATTAGGCTCATCTCAAGCAACACATTCTGGAAGGTATTGTGCTTGAAATATGCTAATTGTTTCTTCCTATCTCTTTACTAACCGTTTCTTCAGGAATTTCAAATAGGTGTAAAAAAATGCCGATAAAGCTATTTTTACACAAAATTCAAATTCCAGCTTGCTCACTTATAAATTTAATAGAACATAAGAAGTGTAGCAAATAAGCCAATAACAAATACACGTGTAGTAAAGGTTGTGTAATACTAATGTACGGTACAGCAAGAAATTACCGTTTCGTATGGTATGTTGATATGCTACAAAGCTCATAGAACATACAATATCCAAACGGTAATTTTAATCCCGTACCAATTTGATAAAGAAATATTTGTGATTGAGCGAATTTCATTGAAATTGTCAATTTAAGTAATTGTTGTAATTTTATTGGTTATATGAAGTCGAATTTATTTGCAATAAAGTTTTGTGTGAATAAGGAACTAAGTGATATTTTCATACCGCTACACACCTCAATTATTTCGTATTCAAGGATACTATTTCTGTGCATTGGTGCATAAATTTTGTGGAACATTTTTTGGTGGTTCCATAGTTTGTGCATTTTGTGCAACAACATGTAACAATGAAATAGTGGCTACAGGTTCTGACTGCGGAACATTGTACAAAATGAATTTAAGAGCCTTACTTCCTAAAGAATGTTTTGTTGCAAATAAAGTAGATTCACCTCAGTTATGGCGTGAAAGGTTTTGCCATCAAAATAAGGGGCATGTCAAAAGTTACTTAAAAAGATTCGGGTTTGTTGTAAGTGATGCAAATGAATTTTGTGATGGATGTGCATATGGCAAACATCACAGGTTAAGTTTCCATGAGAAAGTTGAACGCGCTAAGCAAATAAGAGAAGTTATTTATACAGATGGCTGCTGTGGCCTCATCTCTTGGCATGCGGCGTTATTATATAGTTTTCAAAGATGATTTCTCTGGATTTAGACAAATTTATTTTTTGCGTAGTAAATCAGAAGTTTTTGATAAATTAAAATTATTCTGCGCGGGCATTGAAAATCAATTTGGAGTCTCTGTGAAAGAAATTCATGGTGATGGTGGTAAAGAGTTTGTTAATAGTAATATAAATGTATTTTTGGGGAGTAAAGGCATAAAGCATTCTGTCAATGTTCCTTACACACCAGAACAAAACGGTGTAGCAGAATGTGAAAATCGTATTATAGTTGAAGCTGCGCGATCAATGCTGTATGCGAAACCAGAATTGCCGCTGTTTTTATGAGCTGAAGCAATTAATACAGCCGTGTATATTATCAATAGAACAAGTCCAACGAAAATAGCTAATAAAACTCCTTTTGAGCTATGGTATGATAAACCCATGAATATATCAAAATTTAAAGTATTTGGTACAGAATGTTTCGTACATATTCCAAAAGAAAGAAAATCTAAACTTAACAAAAAATCGATGAAAGGATATTTTGTTGGCTACGTAGAAAATGGCAAAGGCGATCGCGTTTACGTTCCGGAAAAACATGATATAATTTTAAGTCGTGATGTTTTGTTTAAAGAAGAAAGTTTGATCTCTAATGAAGTTTATGTACAACGCGCTCGTGGTAGTTTAATGGATTCGAAGTTATTATGTGTTCCTGAAATTTCAATATCAGAGGCCGGAGTCAGCGATATTCCAAAAACTTAAGTGGAGAGTCTAGAATCTAGTGATGTGAGAGACTCGAAGTCAACTATAGAGAACCGTAATTTGAGAGATAGGAACACGCTTAAGGTACGCTGCGGCTGGAAGCTGAAACTAAAAACTTAAACTGAATCTAATTCAGTTTTAGAATGAACCAGAGTATTCCCATGCGACTGCTGCAATAGAATCCTAAAACTGAAAGCTCTTGCTAAAACTGAAACTCTGTCAAACTGAGCTTTCAGATACTAAAAGTGAGTAATGAACATGTTCATTATTTTCAGTTTTAGTTTTGCCGTTTTAGTTTTGAAGTATTTGAACAGTAGGCTTCGGAATTTGATTGTTGCATATTTTAATAGTAAATTTGGACAGAAATAAGAAAGTGTAATGGCGAAATTCACAGCAGAAGAAGAAGAGATGCTGATAGACTTCGTGAGACAGAATGAATTAATTTATAATGTATGTCATTCTGAATACCGGAACGTGGAAAAAAGAAATCGTGTTTGGGCAAGATTAGCTGCCGATTTAAAAAAAGACGGTGAGTAGCCACACTTTATTTTCCTTTTTCAAAATATATGCAGTGTGAAAAAAAAGACACAAGCTCTCAGTAAAACTTATTTTCAATGCTATTTTAATCATAAATGATAGTGGTTCTGCATTCAATCAAAAGTTTTGGTTGTTTACTTTAAGAACATTATCGAAAAACTGGATGTAAAACAAATTGCACAAGATAAACGTAACATTTTTCACTGGCGATCCAAAGTAGCGCAAAAAAAGTTAAGACACAGCGCAGTTTTATCGGAAATTATTTGTAATTCATGGAAAAAAGTACCTTTAAATGTACTTAAAATCATAAAAATCGGATATTTCTATTCAGTGTAGCTTGAAAAAAGTTTTATAAAAGTAACAATAAAATAAATAAAGTATAAAAAATATGTTTTTTGTTGTTACTAAGATTTTGTGCCTTAACTTTTTTTTACCCACTATAGATATTCCAAGTTATTAATATTTTTCGTCGATACATTCGTCCTGCCATGAAACTGCACCTGATCCATTAAAGTAGTTTTTAAACTGGTTGCGAACGTCGGTTGCGGCAAAAGAATTTCGGCCTCCAGCTGCAGGAGCGATTGATAACAAATTTTCTACCGGCAAGTCTAATGAATCACTATCGATTCTAGTTTTTATTGAGCTTGGTGGCTGTATTTTTGCATCGCGTAATAGGTTATGCAGGCAGCATGCAGCGGCAATAAGGTTATCAACGCGATCAATGCTTATGTTGATCGGTGTATAAAAGATTCGGAAGCATTGGCTCAAGATTCCAAAGGTATTTTCTGTGGTGCGGCGACCACGGCTATGCCGATAATTATACACCAACTTGCTTTTATCTGTGATCGCTTGCCTCCTTGGATACGACTTCATAAGGTTGGTGTGCAATGCAAATGCTTCATCTCCAAGTATAACGTGAGGCAATTTTATGTCGGTGTCAGGTAGTTTTGCTGGTTCTGGAATGTTAAACGTACCAGCCTTAATTTGTTTGCCTATTTGGCTTTTCATATATATGCCTGCATCGCCTTCACGCCCGTACGACCCTATGTCTACTGCAATGAATTTATAATTAGCATCGACTATGGCTAGTAAAACTACAGAATAAAAATCCTTGTAGTTGTAGAACAATGAGCCACTTTTAGATGGACACCGAATTCGCACATGTTTCCCATCAATAGCTCCAACACAATTTGGATAATTCCATCGGGAGAAAAAATCATCTGCATTTTTTTTAAATTGTACTTCAGTTGGTGGAGGAATAGCGATATTTAACAAGTTTTTCACAATCGCCTCAAGACAGCTATGAACTATTCGACTGATGTAACTGTTGTGTATTCTGAACTGAAACGCAAGAGATCGAAAAGATTCACCTGTTGCCAAAAACCTGAAAAAAATTAAAATGTAAACTTTTTTCTTTCTCAGTCAACTCGTGTACGAAGAAATGGGGAAACATTCGCGAATATTATAAAAGAGTTTTAAGCGAAAATAAACTGGGGACAGGATCAGCCACCCCAAAAATTAGAACAAGAATGGAGAAACTTTCATTTCTTGATGGAATTGCTGTGGTAGCAAAGGAGTGAGTACATCTTTTAATTTAACGTGCTTTTTATGGACATAAATTCACAATAACGTGCACTTTTAGGAATACTCTTTCTAACATTAAGGTGGAATGCCACAAGCTGATGACAAACCACCTATCGACTGAAAACGCTTATGTTTATGACAATACATGTTCGCCAAGTGACTCGATATTAGCTTCAGCATTATCCCCTGATTCACAGGAGTAAGTTGCATCAAAGGCTACTACGTTCACCTTCGAGTGCGAAGAATTTGTATCTGCAACCCCTACAGAAGCATCGTCTTCTAAACCACCAACTAAAAAGCGGAGAGGTATGCGCAAAGAAAAAGATGCAGCATCTAACATTGCGTTAATGGAAAAACGCACGGAAATGCTGCAAACTTTGCTGGATAATAGCAAAGAAGGGGAAAAGACTATGAACGCAATGGAGCATTTTTTCCAGTCTATGTGCGAAACGGTTCTTTCTTTCCCAGAAAAGGACCAAATAGACATGAAAATGGCAATAAATACAATTGTGTGCGAACGGCAAATGAAGTTGGCGTTAGAAAAGCAGCAAGTCCAAGTTTTGGATTCAAACTATACTCTCGGTTTGAATACATTACTTGGACTTTCAATTAAAGATGGTATGGTCCACGTATCAGGTCCATCAAACATGAAGTAAATTTACAATAAATAATAAAAATATGAATTTTATAACTTGGTATAGTTTTCTTTATACAAACCTTAATGTAACACCGAGCTTTTGTCTTGGTGATATCGGTTTTAAATTCGCGTTCGTTTTGCAAGCTGCTATATCGTTTCTGATTGCATTTAAAACAAATTGAAACAAATGCGGCGAAAGGCGGAAATATTCTTTAAACCTGATATGGTTATCAACCAAGTGATAGTTAATCAGCAATTCTTGCGCTCCTTCGTTTTGCCTGCTAGTGAAGAAAGGTGCTATTGTTCTGCGTCGCTTTACTTCTGTCAAATCATTCTCTAGTTCCTCAATATCACATATCACATTGAATAACACAATGTCCAACACACACTTTCTTCGTCGATTATTTTGCTGAAACATTTTACAATCGCGAACACACAAGAAAAATACTTTACAGGTTTCGTGTCTGTCATATACGTTTTAGTTTGAGCAACCAGCGGCAGCATTTCCTTGCTAAACTAAATCGAAAATGACGTCATAAAGCTTTGCTAACCTGAAAGCCGAAATAAGTTTTAGTTTTAGTTTTAGGTTTCAGCTTCCAGCCGCAGCGTACCTTTAGGCAAGCATACTTTTTTGGTTCTCCTATCACCTTTTTCTCTGAAACCAGCACACTAAACTATAATGAAGCTATTAAATCTGAGAATAAGGAAAAATGGAAAACAGCAATGTAAGATGAATTTGATTCTTTACATAAAAATAAAACGTGGATACTCGTTGAAAAACCTACAAATCACAAAGTTATCGATAGTCGTCAGTTAGAGCACTGTTAAGTGTAGCTGCTCGTGGTAAATTGCTATTGCGTCAGTTTGACATTAAAACAGCCTTTTTGCATAGAAAACTAGATGAGGATATTTTCATGAAGCAACCAAAAGATTTTGTAGATGGAACGCTTAGGGTGTGTAAACTACTCAAAAGTTTATACGGTTTGAAACAAGCATCAAAGTGCTGGACGGAACATTTTTCGAATTTTGTTAATAAATTCGGCTTTCGAAAAAGCACAGGTGATCCCAGTTTGTATATATATATTGTGGCGCACTAACACTAGTTGCACCACTACCGTCGCGAGAGGAGAAAGCTAACTTGATTGCACTCGCCTCCGCACTAGTCCATCGACGAAAACCGTGCACGTCGCACCAACGCAACATCAACGAACCTTTTCGAATTATTTTGAATCAAATTGTTATTAGTAGAAACTAAGTATAATCAATAAAGTAGTTTGTATAATACGCAGTAGTGTTTCGTTAGTATAAACTACAAGTGGTGACCCCGACGAAAAGTAGCAATCGAATGAGTGTAATATATACACCAGACGGTCGGATCGAAATTCCATTATCATCTGTGTTAAAAAGTGGTGAAGTCGGCGTGTGCAACGATAACGTGGAAGAGCTTCGAAATCAAATTGAAGAGCTCCAATCCTCATTGAGTCAATTTCGTCAGCAGCAAGATGGATCATCGAACATACAAAATCAGCAATCAGATGCCCATTTTTACCCAGTGATAGAAGTAAAAATGCAAGCATTTTACGAGAACGATCTGGATTTGTGGTTCACAGTTATCGAATCGCAGTGTGCGGCTCGCGAAATTACTAATGAAAAAACCAAATTTGTGCATGTGGTGTCTAATTTGAATTGTACAACGGCATCTCAAGTGAAAGATATAATCAAATCTCCATTTATGGAAGGTCACTGTGAGAAATTGAAATATGCCTTGATCAGCATTTACGCAGAGAGTGCAACCGAGAAGTTTCGGAAGTTAATTTCAAATACTAAAATCGGTGACCAAAAGCCATCACAATATTTGCACCACATGAAATCGTTGGCAGGCGAACCTGTTTCTTATTAAAACACTATGGATTCAACGATTGCCATCATCATCACGTGCTGTTTTATCAGCCTCTAAGGAAAGCCTAGATAATCTTGCGAAAATGGCTGACAAAATGTGGGAAGTGTCTGACAGGTTTTGCGTTTCATCCATTGAAGACGAGGAGAACGGCATATCAGCAAGGCTTGAAAAAATTGCAAGCGCGATCAAAAATCTTTCAGAGCGTATTATTGCTCTAGAAAGAAGTAAGCATGTATCTCGTCGTGATGACACGCCGAAAAATCGAAGTCGAAGTAATTCGAGGAGCAAGAGTATTAGTTTGAAAAACGATAAAAAAAATGAACATGAACTCTGTTGGTACCTCTACAAATTCGATGACAATGCTCGACACTGTCGCGAGCCATGTAACTATACAAAAGCAATAAATCAATAAATCGAGTGTCGGAACAGACGGCGACACTCAGTGGTGATTCAACAAGCGTCTATTCATTTATGATAAGCGATGCGGGAGAGAAATTTTGATAGATTCGGGTGCTGATCACTCAATACTTACACCTACACAAGCAATGCGATACAAGGCCAATACAGACGGGAGCAACGACGACGATGATGTGTGCGTACGCTATTATGCAGCAAATGAATCTCGAATTCGTACGTATGGAACCAAGTTATTAGAAGTAAGTTTGAACCTTCGACGCAACTTCACGTGGCGGTTTACCGTAGCAGACGTCACAGCATCAATTACACTAGTTTACACAAAAAATGTACCTCGTGAAAAAAAGTTTTTTGAGCCTAATTCGAGGTCGCTGAAAACGAAAATGACACTCATTTATTTTTTCAAAGAAGCGTTTTCGAGATATTCGTAAAAACTTTTTTTTCGGTTTTTTCTTTAGTTATGTCCAAATATTTCGAGAACGATTGAACTTACCAATATCAAAAGTATACTGATTAAAAAGTACGTGTTTTCCCTTTACGACGATATCAATTTTTTGATAATTGGAGAAATATTGTTCAAGTTTCAGGCGGTTAAAGTTTAAAATAATGTGGTTTTTCTAGCTTTTTTGAAAATTGCACATGTTTATTTGTTCTATTAAGTTACATAAAATTGTTTTAGACATATAATATCATTTGCAAGTAACAGATAATGTAATTGCAAAAATATAAAGCCTACACTTGCCCATATCAGACAAAAAGTGCAGTAGATATGACTCACTATGTAAAAGAATAAAAGTTCTCGCGTTGACGCCACATATAAGTCTATGCAGAGCGGCAGAAAATCAGTTTTGTAGCACCAGCTACTTTACTTCCACCAAAATGTGTAAGCACTCAATAGATAAGTTTTACTTAGTAAAGGTAATTAATTTGATCACGGTTCCCTTCTTGTCTATAAATCAGCATAGACAACGTATATCATTTCTACAGCTTATGAAGCCGAGCATATTGAAACGGGAAACTCAATCGTTTTGCGGAATCAGCCTCCGATTTGATTTCCACCTGCAAGTGGTCACGCCAGTCAAGTATGCACTGTGTGCTGGTGTCTGATGAGAAGCAGTGCATACTTTCGAAACCACTTTGTCAAAATAGAATTTTCAATGTAGATTAAAATTTTTAATGTTAATAAAAAGTTGTTCAATTTTAATCATCCCGCAAAAACAATTCCAATTAGATAAGTTTTGTTTTGTTTGCGGGTCGTTCATTTTCAACAAAAATTGTCGCAAAAAAATAACTCAAAACATTTTAGTTGCTTATGAGCATTATTTTGGATTTCGAGCAATCAATACTCAAAAACTGTGGACACCAAACTCAGTCTGTGGCACGTGTTTTGCACGATTAAACGAATTTGGAAAAGGCAGAAAGAAGTATTTGTCGTTTGGAAAGCCAGTTGAGTGGAGAAATTCAATAGATCATGTCACCGACTGCTACTTCTGCTTAACAAAAATTCGAGGAGGAAAATTTCACAACGCTATCTATCCCAACGTAATATCAGTGACAAAAACCGCACCACATTCTTTTTATTACCCAAAACGAGAGCCACCAGCGCCAAAAACAACAAGAAGTAGTCCAGAAGAAATCGAAGATTCGGAATCAAGTGCCAGCAGTGATACGGAAACAGGTAGTAAAAAACTGAAGCTGATGAACCAAATGGCCTTAAATGACCTATGCCGTGATCTCAACTTACCGAAAAACAAATCTGAATTGCTCGCTTCACGTTTACAAGAACACGGATTTCTAGAATCAAAGACAAATGTCACGTATTATCGAAATCGCAGCAAGAAATTTGAGCAGTACTTTTCGAAGACAAAAAATTTTTGCTACTGCAACAATACAAACGAGTTGTTTGCCGCATTAGGTGAAAATCATGAACCAAATGAGTGGCGCCTATTCATTGACGGCAGCAAATACAGTGTAAAAACTGTTTTACTCCATAAAAGTAACAAGAAACCATCGATTCCGATTGGCCATTCTACAAATGTCAAAGAAACTTACGAGATAATGAAAGAGCTTCTTGAACTGCTGAACTACAATTCGTACAAGTGGAAGATATGCTGTGACTTGAAAGTTGTAGCTATACTCATGGGTTTGCAGGGTGGCTATACGAAATACAGCTGTTTTTTGTGTCTCTGGGATAGTAGAGCAGATAAAAAACATTTTTCCCAACACGATTGGCCACAGCTTGAAGATCACGTCGTAGGAAAGAGCAACGTTCTAAAAGAGGCACTCGTTGACAAAGAAAGCGTTATTTTTCCTCCATTACATATAAAGCTGGGGCTTATGAAAAATTTTGTGAAAGCGTTAGCAAAAGATCCACAAAACAAAGGCCTGGCTTACTTAAAGACGAAGTTTCCGAAAATTTCAATGGAAAAGATTAAAGCGGGTATATTCGTCGGTCCACAGATCAAGAAATTGTTCAATGACACAGAGTTTATAAAATGCTTGAACAAGGCAGAGGCAAAAGCTTGGAATGATTTTCAAGAAATAGTTAATGGTTTTTTGGGAAACAACAGGAGCCCTAACAATTGTCAATTAATCCGAAACATGATGAAAAGTTTCCATGCCATTGGTGAGTAAAGTGTTGAAGAATTTCGAAATCTGTAAGTTCTACTGTTATAATAAAAAAAAACAATTTTATCGGTTACAGGTGCCCGCATGTCTCTTAAAATGCACTTTCTAAACAGCCATTTGGACTTTTTCCCTCCAAATTTAGGAGCTGAAAGCGACGAACAAGGCGAAAGATTTCACCAGGACATTGCTAATATCGAAAAGTGGTATCAAGGCTTTTGGGATCAGGGCATGATGAGTGACTATTGCTGGTTGCAACTTCGAGAAGATAAGTCACCGCATAAACGTAGGAGTTTGAGTAACAAAACATATTTCAGTCCAAGAGTTTGATTATGTAAATAGCTGACACTGTGCCTTTATCAACAATAAGTCATATCTACTGCATTTTTTGTCCGATTTATAATATATATAATTATAATATATGTCTAAAACAATTTTATGTAACTTAATAGAACAAATAAACATGTGCAATTTTCAAAAAAGCTCGAAAAACAGCATTTTTTTCAACTTTAAACGCCTAAAACTGGAACAATATTACTCCAATTATCAAAAAATTACAATATTAATATAACTAAAAAAAACGAAAAACACGTTTTTTACGAATATCTCGAAAACGTTTCTTTGAACAAATAAATGAGTGTCATTTTCGTTTTCAACGACCTCGAATTAGGCTAAAAAAAACTTTTTTTCACGAGGTACACGCAGTTAAGCAAAATTTCGTAAACTAGTGTTATAGGAGCGGATTTTTTACACGAGTACGGTTTGTTAGTGGACATCAGAGGAAAGCAATTAATCGACCGTAATACTGGTCTTACGTCAAACAGTCGAAATGCCCAAGGTATCATGTTTTAGTCTTGATAATAAATATGCTTTTCTTTTTTATGGTTTTGAGGAGCTTTTGAGCGATAGGCCGTCATCGAAACTAAAAGAAAAGGCGGGTGTTACGCATCATTTACAAACATTCGGTCCACCAGAGACAGCTCGTGTGCGTCGTTTGGCCCCAGATAAGCTGGTTGCTGCAAAAGCCGAGTTTAATGAGCTCTTAAGATTAGGGATTTGTCGGCCATCAAAAAGTAACTTTGCTTCGCCTCTGCATATGGTAAGAAAAGCACACGGTGAATGGCGCGTATGCGGAGATTACCGGTTTTTAAATGCGAAAACGATTGTGGACAAGTATCCAGTACCACACCTACGCGATTTCTAAAACAATTTATACGGGAAGAATTTTTTTACGAAAATCGACCTACGAAAAGCCTTCGACCAAATCCCTATGGAAGAAAAAGACATTCATAAGACCGCTATTATTACTCGGTTCGGACTATATGAGTTTCTTTATAAGACTTTTGGTTTGAGAAATGCGGCACAGACGTTTCAAAGACTGATCGATGAAGTTCTTCGTGGACTTGATTTTGTATTCCCATACATCGACGATATCTTTATTGCATCGGCAAACCTTGATGATCATATTTTCCATATACGAACACTGAAAAGTGTGAATTCGCGAGGAAAGAAATACATTTTTTAGGACATTTGGTTTGCCCAGAAGGAATAAAACCGTTACCCGAAAATATTAACGTGATTTATCGATTTCCAATACCAAAAATAGTGTCGGAACTAGGCAAGTTCCTAGCAATGATTAATTTTTATCGCCGTTTTATACCGAAAGCGGCAGAGATACAGAGACGATTACAAGTACTTATTCAAGGGAATAAAAAAAATGATAAGACGAAAATAGAATGGAGCGAAGACGCGTCCAAAGCATTTGATGAATACAAGCAAGCACTATCAAATGCAGCAATGTTAGTTCACCCAATGGCGAATGCTAAACTAATTATAGCAACAGATGAAAGCGCAACAGCCATTGGAGGGGTTGTTAATCAAATCCAAGGGGGACAACTAAAACCCTTAGGATTTTTTTCAAAAAAACTTGAACCAAATGAAGTAAAATATCCTACGTATGATCGAGAGCTACTGGCAATATACCGCACAATACAACATTTCGAGTATATACTTGAAGGAAGAAATTTTGAAGTATATTGTGACCATAAACCATTGTCACATTCGTTCACCAAGAAACCACATAAAGAGCTTCCACGACGCATCGAGCAGTTGCATTACATCAGCCAGTTTACGACCAAGATTGTCCACTTACCTGGTAAGCAGAACTTGGTTGCTGATATACTCTCCCGAATCGAGCTAGTAGCTACAAACGTGATTGATTTTCACAAAATTGCTGAGGCACAAAGAACCGACAATCAATTGAACGAGATGTTATCTGGAACCGGCAAGAAGACGTCATTATTACTTAAATCAGTTACAATTCCAAACAGCAACTCAACAATAATCTGCGATGTTTCAGGTACACGAATTCGACCTTATATTCCTAATGAATTTCGTTTCAGTTTGTTAGAGAAACTACACTCCCTAAGCCATCCCGGTATCCGTGCTACAACAAAATTAGTCTAAGAAATTTAAGGAAATCTTGTAAACAGTTTGTACAACGTTGCATCGCTTGCCAGAAAACAAAAATTCAATGGCATTCACGGGCACCAGTTACATCCTACGAAACAAATTGCAATCGATTTGACATCAATATAGACATCGTTGGACCTCTACCTGAATCGAGAGGGTACTCGTATTTACTCACGATGATCGACCGAAGCACACGGTGGCCCGAAGTTGTTCCGTTGATAAATATTGCAGCTGAAACTGTAGCTAAAGCCCTCATTTCAGGATGGATTTCACGCTTTGGCGTTCCACTTCGTATTTCGACCGACCGAGGCAAACAATCCGAAAGCCAACTTTTCAACCAACTTAATAACACGCTAGGAATACGGCATTTGAGAACCACGTCATTCCATCCACAGGCCAACGGGATGATTGAAAGATGGCATCGCTCGTCTAAAACTGCATTAAAAGCGAAATTTACAAACAACTGGATTGATGAACTCCCTTTAGTGCTTCTAGACTTACGACCAGCTATCAAGAACGATATTGGAGCTTCGCCAGCCGAACTTACTTATGGTAAATTGTTGAGCTTGCCTGGCCAATTTTTTGAAGAACCACGCAGCAGTCCCGTCGACAGTGAATTTTTAAAGAATTTCAAACGCATAATGAGTGACATCAGACCACGAGAGACAACATATCATGGTAGACCCAAAATCTTCGTACAACCCAATCTAAAAGATGCTAAACATGTTTTCATTCGAGACGACGCTTACAAAACGCCACTTCAAGCACCTTACAAGGGCCCGTACAATGTCATACGAAGCGGCGATAAAGTTTTCAAAATCAATATCGATGGTAAACCAAATACTGTTAGTATCGACCGCATGAAACCGGCCTACTTATTATCTAACGACGAAAGGGGAACATCTGATGCGAAAACAAAAAATATGAAACAACCAGAAAGAACAACCCGGTTCGGTCGGAAAGCTCATTTTCCCAAAACGACTCCGCTACTAGAAGGGGAGCCGTGTGGCGCACTAGCAGCAGTTGCACCACAACCATCGCGAGAGGATAAAGCTAATTTGATTGCACTCGCCTCCGCATAGTCCATCGAAAAAAACCGTGCACGTCGCACCAACGCAACATCAACGAACCTTCTCGAATTATTTTTCATCAAATTGTTACTAGTAGAAATTGAGTATTGTCAATAAAGCAGTTTGTATAATAAGCAGTAGTGTTTCGTCAATTTAAACTACAAGGTGATTTGATCAATTGTTCAGTTAGTTTTTGCGACGCCGTGGAATGGAAAATTTCCATATTTCATAACTTGTGGTAAGTGTTTCTTTGTTTTAGTAATTTCTATGCATTTCGACCGCATGTCGGAATTTTCTTGAATTTTTTCAAGTTAATACAAATTCTTTAAGTTTTGGCGTCAACTGAGTATTTCTTTGTTTCATACATTTGTTCATCAACAGTGAAGTGATTTCTTTCTTCATTTAGTTTTTCGACGCCATTGAAAATATCTTCGTTTCATTATTTGTAGTAAGTGTTTCTTTGTTTTATTTTAATCTATGAATTTCGACCACATGTTTCAATTAGTGATGGCTAACGTAAAGCGAGCTAGCTAAAAAATTTTCATCGTATACAGTCAGTGTTTCATTGTTTCATATATTTTTCTGAATTTCAGCGATTTTTATAAAATTTCATGAATTTTCACTTTGAATTGATTGGCTATTGGAATGATAGCTCACGTACTGTTTCATGTTTATTAACGGTAAGTTGAAAAGATAATTTAAACAAGCCTGGGATAAAATGCTTTAATTTTCAGTTGCACGTCAGCGATTTACTGAGGACACATCAATTCATTTGCAATCACCACTCGGCTAAATTGAATCTCGTAGACCATTAAAGGTAAGTAAAAAAATTTTAACACGGAGTTAATCTAACTTTATTTTATTTTCAGGCGATTTGCTGAGCACACTTCGTTCTTGTTCAATAACTCGGCTCTCTTGAATACGGCAGTTTAGCTTCCGCATGCATTCAAGCATTTTAAAGGTAAGTGGAAAATCTTTTTTAAGTGTATATTTTGATCACAGAGGCTGAATTGTTATTTCCAGTTTCACCTCAGCGATTCGTTTTAAACTACTCTTTCACAATGGAACGGTTAGTTTGGTAGATACGTTTAAGGTAGATTAGTATAATAGAAATTAATATTACAGTTATTTAATTAAATCGAGTACGGATAGGAGTCAAAAACTTACGCCTACTAAGAACACAGCTCAAGATACGAGGGTTGATACAACTGATAATATTAGGACTGATAAAACTAAAGATATGAGTGCTGATACGAGGGTGGTTGCGAGGGTTGATACGAGGGTTATTATTGAGTTGGATTTTAACGACTCTAATTCGGCATCCAATTGCGAAGCCAAACAAAGTCATACTGAAGGCCCAAAAATGTATCAACAGTTTGCTGAGTTTGATTGGCTTGAAGCAAGAGTTGTATATTCTACTGGAAGCGGTTCGAAAGTTACAAGTGAGAAAATATCTTTTTGCAAACCTTGTCAAAAATTGTTAAGCAATAATGTATCACATTTATTGCGACATGGAAATAGTAAATCACACGAAATTCGAGTGCATTCTCTTAAAAATCAACCCGAAATTCACAGTCGAACCGCAATAGAATCATTCACAAAAAAATCTAAAAATATTAAAATGGCCGAGCTTAGAATAATTATGTTTTTATTAGAACACAATTTACCATTCACTTAAACACACCATTGATTTTGTTGATTCAAACAGTTGCCCAAGATTCTGAAATTGTTAAATTATTGAAGTGTGGGAAAACGAAAGCGACTGATATCACTAATTTCACTTTAAAGAATGAAGCTTGTGAACAAATAGCCAAAGTTTTAAGAAAACAAAAATTCTCCCTTATCATTGACGAAACGACAGACATAAGTACAATCAAATGTTTGGCCCTAGTCGATCGATATTTTGACTTTAATTCGAGAAAAGTCCGCGATAGGTTTTTGGGTCTTCTGGAACTGTCTCAATGTGATGCAATGTCAATATATAACAATTTGCTGAAGTGTTTAAATGGTTTGAATATTCTTTTGAGAAATTTAGTAGGATTCGCTTCAGACGGTGCTTCGGTTATGATGGGTAATAAGCAAGGTGTCAAATCCTTCCTCAAAAAAGATTTGCCAAATTTGTATGCTATGACCTGCACATTTCATTCACACTACATTTATGCTCAGCTGCAGCTGCAAAAAAGCTGCCCCAGTACCTTGAAGTCTTGGCTCGCAATATTTATGTTTTTTTTTCTCACATTTCTAAACGACAAACGGAGTAGAGACAATTTCAAGAGAGCTTTAACGTTAAAACTCACAAAATACTAAAAACATCTACAACCAGGTGGCTTTGGTTGGAAAACCGTTGTTTCTAGAATTTTAGAACAATGGTCAGCTTTATTGCACTATTTTTTGTCTTACCGATTCGAACATGATGCCGATGTTGCAAATACTATTTTGTCACAAATGAATAAAGTTACTCGTGTTTATTTTTCATTCATGGCTTATATTTTAAAACTTACCAATAAAATCAACATTGAATTTCAAGCGGAAGCTGCACGCTTCCATATACTAATTCCGATTATTATAGGACATTTTTCAACTATTTCAACGAACTTCGTGAAAACAGAGTATATTGAAGATTACGTTCTTGGTCATATTGAAATTTCTGACAAACAGTATTTCAAAGATATTAACGACATTTATATTGGAGCGAAAGCTGAATTATTGATGAGTGAAGGAAAAGTGACAGTTAATAAAATACGACATAAAATAAAAAGCTTTTGCTTTCAATACTATGTGGAATTGTGCAAACAAATAACTAGAAGAATTAAATTCGATGACAAAGTCCTTACAACACTTCAGTGCATGAACCCCAAAGTACTCGGTCAAAATTTGATTCCATTAATCGCAGTTTTTTCAAATCTTGCTAGTGAAGATGAAATTGAAGATTTAGATGAAGAATGGAGGAGGCTTGTTTTCTAAACCGTTGTTTCCACTGACTTGGATCTTGAAAACTTCTGGACCGAAATATTTCAGCTAAAAAATGGACTGCAAAAATAAATGTATCCTAAACTCTATTCATTTATCGGTTCTATTTTGAGTTTTCCTCACAGTAGTGCAACGGCAGAGCGCATTTTTTCTCAAGTCAATCTCATGAAAGACGGAAAAAGGAATTCTCTGCATACAGCAACTGTGCATTCGATTTTAGTATGCAAAGAATAACTGAGTAAGAGTCATGCCCAGGAGTGGCCACCTTCAAATGAATTGCTCTCAAACTATAAAAGAGGGAAAAAATAGCGCAATTTTTTCATGCAATCCATTTTCTTTCTCTGAAGATACACTTTAACCTTCAAGTGGGCGCGCAGCGTCGAATCGACCGCACATGTAACATTATTGTTTATAATTTCGAGTGTTTTCGTCACAAATATTTCTCGTCTCAAGTACCCTCTTCTTAGTTCAATATAAATAAAAAAAAACCATATACGACCATTCTCCGCAGGTCCCGTGCTGAATAAATACTTTTCGTTTCAAACGTGTCGTAGGCGTCGATAAGACTATTTTTCTTGTGTTATTGTGTTGTGTTATTTTTTCTTGTGTTTTGAACTAAGTTCGTGTTTTATAGATATTTTTGAATAAAACAAATGGCTCGTAGACTCCTCAGTAATTCCCAGATAATTATGCAATTAATGGAAGAAGAAATAGAGAGTGAATCTGTGCTCAGTGATGAAGGTTCAGAAGTTTCCGACGACATTTCTGAAGTAGAAAGTGACAAAGAAATTGAATCGATAGCAGAATCAATCAGCTCAAGTTCAGACGAAGATGTGCCTTTATCAGAGAGAAGTAGTTTTTACACAGGACGTGACAAGGTGACAAAATGGAAAAAATCTAATAACAACAGGGTAAGACGTCATTCCTACGGAAGATTCTGGCGTTCGTACAAACGGTGTAGGGGTGACAACATTTGATAAAGCTTGGAATTTATTTATAAGTGAAAATATTATTGAAGAAATTGTCATTCGTACGAATTAGTTTATACAAAAAAAAGTTCCAATGTACAACCGACCCCGCGATTGCAAAACTACTGATGCTGTTGAAATTCGAGCAGTATTTGGTCTGGTGTACATCGCAGGGGCTATGCGAACGTCAAATACAAATTTAGAAGATTTATATGCTACTGATGGCATAGATGTATCTATATTTCCAACAAACATGTCGCTAAAAAGAATAAGATTTCTACTCAACTCGTTCCGATTTGATGATTCAACTACACGAGCGTCTCGACATGCTCAGGATAAAGCTGCGCCAATAAGGGGTATTTTGGAAAAATTTACTACGAATTGTTTATTGCCTTATTCAGTGGGGCAAGACGCTGTAATTGATGAAATGATGACAGGCTTCCAAGGTAAATGTCCTTTCAGACAGTATATGAAATCAAAACCAAAAATATGGTATCAAACTTTATCCTTTGGTGGATGCGACTACTTTTTATGCTTTGAATTTAGAGCTTTATGCTGGCAAGCAGCCGGATGGGCCCTATCAGATGAATAATGCTCCAATGGACGTGGTAAACAGATTAATTACATCAATTTCAGATACTAGGCGGAATTTGACAATTGATAATTGGTACACAAGCATCCTTTTGGTAAAAGATTTGTCCCAAAATCACAAGACATCAACTGTGGGTATCTTGCGCAAAAATAACAAAGAAATACCGCCATGCTTCATAGATAAAGGTAGACCTGAACATTCAAATCAGTTTTGATTTTCTGACACCGCAACACTTGTCTCATATGTGCCAAAAAAAAACAGATCTGTAGTACTAATATCATCACTACATTGTGCAGCTGAAATAGATGAAAGTACAAATGAAAAGCGGAAGCCAAGCATCATAACTTTTTATAACAAAACCAAAGGTGGTGTCGATGAAGTCGACCAAAGCAAAGATGTATTCCACTTCTAGGAAAAATAATAGATAGCCATTGACAGTCTTCTTCCGTCTCTTAGATATTGCTGGAATAAATGCCATGGTTATCTTGAGGGGAAACGGAGTGGTTATTTAAAAAAGGCGAATGTACCTACGAGCATTAGTGGTAGAGCTGACAAAAGAGTACGTATGGAGAAGAGCTACAATGGTCAACCTCCCGAGGAAACGGAAAAGAAATATTAGAGAGCACTTGAACATTAGTACTGAAGACAGAAGCGATGAACCAAGCACAAGTTCCAATACAAGCAGAGGAAGCTGCAAAATATGTCCAGCTAAAAAGAAGACAATTTAAGACAAGATGCACATATTGTCTAAGAAATATTTGCAGGGATCATACTGCATTTGTTTGCAACGAATGTTACCATAAAAAAGAGAAGGATGAGGAAAATAACTATGTACCAGATTTTCTATATCTAATTATAATGTTGATCTCTAAAAATAATAAGAATCCTAATATTGATTGTTTTCTAATTATAATTCATGCATTGCTGATTTGTTTTGAAAGTGTTTAAAGATTTTTATTTTATTTTATTTTGAGATAAATGAGTAAGATTTATGAACTAAAATTGAAACCCAACCCAAAGATAGTATACATTTACTTCAAATATCAATTTAATGGCAATTATTAGAATTAAAATAATGTTCTGCATCTAAATACATTTTTAATTGAAAGAGAGTTGTTTTAGTTATAAAAAAATAAATGATTATTTAACTATTTGTTGTTTTAGATATCTAAAATTTCCAATACGTCTTTTAGGTTACGCGCGACTACTGCCATTCTAAAAGGCCACGCGCAGGTAAAACACTTGTTGTGTTATATCCATATTTACATTCTTAGCCTTAAGCGAGATGAGATTGGCCCTAGACTAAGCAAATAACAAATTAGAACATAACTAGTGTGCTTACCAATGATGAATGATTCTTTGTTGCTCGCAAACCAATTTCCGCGGCATACGTGTTAATTTTGATAATATCATCATAATTTGATATAGTAATTTTGTTCCAGTTACGTATTAAAATGAAAGATTGAAACATAACTTGTATAACTTGCTTAATATTTTCATATTTTACATAAAAGAAAACTCGAATTTTTATGCTTTTATTAACATTTTTCTGTGCATAAAATTCAGGGAAAATTTTGAAATTGAAAACGATTTTATTTTGCATTAATATGTACATTCTTAACCTAGCCTAAGCACAATTAACTGTAAAAAAATTAAACATTTGCAGCTATATTATTTTCCCCTGCTGGCACTTATTGGTTTTGTTCAATTTATCTTATTATTTAATTTAAGAAGAAGAAAATATATAAATCAATTTTTAATTTAAATCGAATCTTTTGACATAATAATCATAGCTTCTAAATATAGACTTCCAACACTTTTTGCTATGTTCAGGAAAAATTTAGAAATTTAAAATGATTTTATTTTACATTAATGTGTAGATTCTTGCCCTAGCTTAAGCACAATTAACTGTAAAAAAACTAAACACTTGGGGCTATATTATTTTCGCCTGCTGGCACTATTATTTTTGTTCAAGTTATTCAAGAAGAAAATATATATGTTGAATGTTACTCGCTGATTAAATCAAATTCTAATTTAAAGCAATCTTTTGATATAATAATCATAGCAGTTAAAGATAGACTTCCAACACTGTTTGTTTTTATATTCAGGAAAAATTTTGATATTGAAAATTATTTTATTTTACATTAATATGTACATACATTTCTAACCCACCTTAAGCACTATAAACTGTAAAAAACTAATTGCACATTGTTACGTTATGTTTTATTTTTAAAACTCTCGCACGTCTGCTCACCCCTTCTAGCGCCAAAAAGTCGAAGGGGGTCAGTTTCGGGAGCCTGAACTCACCGGAGATGGGGGTGGGTGGGCGCCACTCGCTTCCCAATCCCGAAACCGATTATCGTCCGTCGCCCGGAAGCGAGAAGTATTGCGACGGCTTCTTGCACTAGCGGAAGGAAAATAACCCGAAAGAACACGCCAGCGTTCACAATTCTTTACAATAGTTTTATTTCCCAGAGTAGTTCGTTACTTTAACACTATTTACAATTTACGAAACGGCGCCGCGATTTAAATTTATACTCTATACTACTTGCTCGCTCTGGATATTCACTTAAGCTTACACCATGTACAATTCTAATCTTAACCTACTTACTCAGAATCCTACTACTGTTGTTGATCGACCCTCATGCGCTCGAACGTCTGCTTCCGGACCAGGTTTCACGCAAGCATGTTTCAACCTGCTCGCACCGCAACCAATATTCTCGTAACTATCTGTGCCACGATCTTGCGCCAAATTCACTACTTCTTCCTCTTCGCCTGATTCGCTACACCATCCGCTCCGTCGATACGTTTAACGTCGTTCTCATTATCATATAACGCCAGGACCCCTTTCGTTACAGCCTAACGACCTCGCCACCTCGATTACGCCAACGATTTACTTCAGACTTTGCCAATTATTCCACCTATCGTTCGTCCGAGATCTTCACACTCATCCGCAAAAAGATTACGATCTTCGCTCCTATTCCTCTTCGAGCCACGCCAGATACGGATATATGAAATATCGAAATTTTCCGTTTATAATTTGAATACGATAGTCAGGCTACGTCTGATTCTTACCACGTCCATCCAAAAAGAGAGCGATCCATGCCTCGATCACCTCGCAGGCAACCTCGGCTCCGCTTCCTGATCCCGCTTAGACGGGATCCTAGATTGTCCGTTTGAACAAAATCCCAATGCATTTCAAATGCATTTCGGCTGCTGCATTCAGTTCCCGGTCATTGCACTTTCTTCATTAATGTGCATTGCCGCAAGTGCAGCCCGGTCATTGCACCTGGCATTGCGCTCAATCTATTGAAACATATGTATGGCAACGCCTTGATACGTTCCGGAACGCGGTCCGTTCCACTGGCGTTCCGCCGAACTGCCCTAGACACTTGAACTGTCAAATCCATGTTTTGTCTGTCGCCATGGCCGTTGTCGTTGACGTATTTTCCTTCATTTACCGAGTCGGTAATCGCCTTGTGTCGATTCAGTTGAGTGTGCTGATGCTGGGCTGGATACAGTTGATGCTGTTGCTGGCGGGTCATCTTAATATGCTGGCCGCATGCCTGTAGCGCCTTGGAATATGGGGATAAATTGTCGACTGCGCTGTCGAAATGCAGTAATCTTGTGGCAAGAGCTCCCGAACAGGTATGTAAACATTTTCCCTTCCACTACCATTGATCGTTCTTAGTTGCTTGGAGATTCTGGGAACCTGCATCACCATCTAGTACATCATTCTGGTATGATGTCATTTGATGCGCGGACGTTGGAATACGATGTAGCAGCAACCACACTCGTATCTTCGCGACGGGTGAAAAACCGATGCATCCTCCGCGTGAACGGCGATCGTATCCGAACGTTGTAACCCTTTATATATAACGAAACGGACCGCTGCACTGCTTGCTGTACCAAGACGTCGAAAAGAATATTTCTCTTTTACTTCAGTCAGGTGAGTTCTTTTGATCATATTGTTTATTCGGGACTGTTATGGGGGCGACCCAGCCCCACCCACAGCTTCGAGGAATACCGGGTCCTGGCAAATGCGCGCCTTGATTCTGATATTGGCCGTTTTTGACAGGGTTCGCTGAGACTCGAAGCTTAATCTACAATCATACAATCTGTAACCTACATTATTACCTACGATACCCTATAATCTACATTATTTCTTAGCCTACGATTTCCTTCACTGAACTCATTGATTACTACATCACTCCTTCTTCTCTTTACCGCCAGCGTGTCCGCGTCTATAGATCAACAAGAGCTTTAATCCTCTACCGATACGACTCGCGAGTATGTTCGACCGTGACAACATAAAAAACTAATTGCACACGATGCACTAATTGTTTTTGTTTGATTTATTCAAGAAGAAAAAATATAAACTAATTTTTAATTTAAATGAATCTTTTTATACAATAATCATAGCTGTTAAAGAACGGGTGAGAAGGGTAGAAAGAAACAAGAGTGGCTGCGCTTCAATACACTGATTGCATCGTGTCTCTTTGCTGGATATTATTTAATCTTTCTAAGAACTAGTATACTGTTTTTCGGTTTGATTAATGGTGGTTTTAGATTCAAATCCAAACTGTATCTATAGAATTTAATGGGGTGTAGCTACCTCTCAATTTGATGGGAATATATTTATATGAGCCATTCTACAGTAATGCCTTCGGGTGAATATAAAATCGATTAATCATGATATATATCTAAAAATTTATTGAAGAATTTCTCAAAATCTCATTATGGAGTGAAATATTTAGTTCACAAGAATATTTGTTACTTTAATTATTTACAGAATCTTTACAGAATACAGAATCTTTCGCGTATAAAGTGAATCATTGATGGTTGATATATCGAACCTGCATGATTACTACCCAAAACCAGTCAAGGAAAAATATCTCTATACTTTTTAAATTGTAAATAGTTCGTATGTAAAATAAAAAAAATTAAAGCCTTGAACGCTGGTGGTTAGTTTTGGGTTTTGCGTATGGTTGATTTATCAATAAGTAGTCAATTCTCTTTTGTCGTTAAGAAAAGGAAAACTAAAAATTAAATAAGCACTAGAAACAGGTATTAAAAATTGAACGAATCACAAAACGTTATATTTCGTTTAAGTAGACGAGAGAGCCCCAATTTAAAGTGTAAAACAGAAAGAATGTTTCAACATTTTCTTTGTTAATCGGAGGATTATCCAATGTGCACGCGCACCGCTGCGTTCTAAGTACACAGAAAAAAATTAATTAGACCGTTCATATAATCTTAATTAGATAACACGAGTTTTCATTAATTTGTCGAAAAAATATACAATTTATAAAATATATGGGGTTGAAACAAATAAAGTGCATTTTATGTTTCATCTAAAACTGATTATTTGATTTGCACGCAAGATATCATCAAATTGTATTTAACGAATCTATGACATGTTAGTCAATTTTGCTACACACGTTTACAATTTTTAGCTATTTGTAGTTACTTTGAACATTCAAAGTGCATATTTCTACTATATGGAAGTTTCAGCGAATTAAGAATATGATTTAACTATTCACAGTAGATGATTTATCTATTCAGTGGTCTGTTTTTCTAATGTCAGCGTTGTTTTTTTTATATTCGCAATTACAAAAGAAGGAATTGCGACTTTCATGACTTCGTTTGCCGTGGTTCGGAATTTCACAATCATTCCTAGCTGCGTGGTATTATTTCGTGATAGGGTTTGTGACTTAGTTGTGATAGCGTATTTTGTGTATTTTGTCAGTGAAAAATGCGCGGATAATAATGCAAAACGGTTTTAAGGGGAGGTTCTCCTCTTTTTTTTTAAAAAAATCAATTTTTTTTTTTTTTTGATGCAATGAAAGGTATGAATGTCGAGAATATGTGTGCAAAAGGATTTTTCGATCCGCAGCATATTTATCGCATAGGAGCGTCTCTGATGCGTCGAACTTTCGCGCGCGGAGGAAAGCTCTGGTGCTATTTTACTGCGCGGCCAAAGATGTCCATAAATGGTTATATATTTATCGAAGCGGAGTAAAGACGGTATTATTTACCGAGCTGTTTATGCAAAAAACAGTCAATGCGTCAAAAAAGACGACAGATGAAAAATCGATTGATGGATATCTTAATGACCGTGAAAAGATTACGTTACGTTTGTCGTCGTGTAGCTAGACAATGCAAGACCGGGAAAGTCATTAAGGAGAGGTTTTTTTCTTTCCGGTTCGGTCCCACGCCCTTCAATTCATGTTTTCTATTCATTTATATTTCATTATTGACAGCATCGTTTGAAGAAAACGTTGAGATTAGATAAATCTAGACCACCGAACTTTTTCATCTGTTGATTTCTGACTTCGAACAGTACTGACGACTCTTCCCGCGATATCACTTGTTCTTTTTACCGAAAACTGCCATTAGTACGCTGCGTTCGCTAGCGAGTCTTACTTCAGTTTAAACATTTTTTTGCCGGTTTAGAAATGCCGGAAAGTCGTCCTCGACTTTCCCGGTCTCGGAAAAAGTCTTTCCAGGGGAATCAATTTACCGCTGAGGCAACAGTGGACTTTGTAAGTTCGTCTGCGAAAAAAATGAAAAACGTTGATTACGATGATGTGGGAATTGACGCGAACTCCAGTTACGTAATTCTCAATTTTTTGTTGGTGTTCAACGCCTTGAGTGAGTTGGTTGTGTGCAAATCCTGTTCCGGAGCAGTGTCATTCGGGCGCAAGGAGGGAGCTGGTGTGGGGTTCAAACTTATCGTGAACTGTGCGTGCAATAGGTGCGAAATATATTCATCTCCGATGTCACAAAACGTCTACGAGATAAATCAGCGACTTTTGTTCGTTTTTCGGATTCTGGGTTCCGGATTGCAGAGTGTCAAGACATTTTGCTCCCTATTGGATATCCAACACTCGTTCAGTTATAAAATGTATTACAACTTCTTGAACAATTTACATGCCGCCTCAACAACCGTCTTTAAATTTTTGCAAAAGAAAGCTGTGCGCGAGGAAATCGAAGGCAACACCGCAGCTGGGAACGAGCCCACTCACTTAACCGTTTCTGGTGACGGATCGTGGAAGAAGCGAGGATTTTCGTCGCTGTTTGGGCTTGTCTCACTTATTGGCAAGTACACGGCTAAAATTTTGGATGTAATTGTCAAATCTTCATACTGCCAAGCCTGCCACAATTGGGCATCAAAGCGAGGGACGCCGGAGTATGAGGAATGGAGCGAGAACCATTCGGACAAGTGCACCGCGAATCACGTTGGGAGTGCCGGTAAAATGGAGGTGGACGGCGCGTGTGAGATGTTTTCGCGATCAGACAAAGTTCTTGGCGTGAAATACAAAAACTACATAGGCGACGGGGACACAAAAACCTACAAGGCTCTCGTCGATTCGAATCCATATGAAGACTGCCTGGTATTGAAAAAAGAGTGTGTAGGTCATGTTCAGAAGAGAATGGGCACGCGACTTCGTAAATTGAAAAAAGACACGAAGGGCCTGGGTGGGAAAGGGGCTGGCAAGCTAACAGACAAACTAATCGCAGACTTGACACATTATTATGGACTGGCGATTAGACGCAACCCAGATTCCGCTTCCAGCATGAAAGATGCCATCTGGGCCACTTATTTCCATAAGTGCTCTACTGATAATAATCCGCAACACCATTTGTGCCCGGAAGGAGATGAGAGCTGGTGCAAGTGGCGAGTTGCAGAGAAAGAAGGAACACTGGAGACCTTCAAACATCCACCTCTTCTCGCGCAAAATGTAGCCGAAGCCGTCAAGCCCATCTACGAAGCACTCTCCAACGCGGACCTGCTAGAACGCTGCGTTGGAGCAAACACGCAAAACTCCAACGAGTCATTCAATGCAACAGTGTGGAAGATGGCACCAAAGCATCTACATTGTGGTGGGAAAGTCATCGAAGCGTCTACTTACATTGCTGCTTGCTTGTTCAATGAGGGGAGATCGTCTTTACTGAAAATCATGAACGCGATGGGAATCAGTATTGGCCTTGTAGCTAGCCGATACACGATTCGAGAAGATGACAAAAGGATCCTAACAGCCGAACGAAAAATATCGCCTGCTGTTCGAAACGCCCGCCTCGCTCAACGTCTGCAAGAGCAGGCAAACCAGGAGCATTTTGAAATTGAGGAGGGACTCTTGTACGGCCCAGGAATAGCTGACTAAGATCCTGACGTGAGTACAATGTAGTATATTTAACACTAGAACTACCAAGACCGTCATTTTGACGGTTTTCAAATTACATGCTTATAAATTTGATATAATTTATATAATTGTTCTAGAGTTTTATTACGACTTTTAATAAAATATAAGAACAGTTAATTATCACTATTCAATTTCCCCTCACCGACTTTAATTTCCATAATCAGTATGACCTATACCTATTTATACCAGCACCCGTCAAAATGACGTTTATAATAATTTATATGTATATCATCTACACAATGATGGACATATACACAATGATGGACATATACATATTTACATTCATTACGTCGCTTCCAGACATTTGTACTGAATGATCCAAAGTGTGAGAAAGCCGTTATAACGCGGTTAGTTTAGAACTAATAGCTCTAACTGGTAAATGTATTCAGGACACAATCATTATCAGTTTTACTTCTAATGTGATAAAGTTCTTGGTGAAAAGTGCAATCTGTGATAACCTGTGAGAAGTCCATTCTCGGAAAAATTGAAATTTAGTTTTTGTAAACCCTATGCAACAATGAAACGATTTCCAGGAAGCAAAAATGTTTTTGAAGAATTCAAAAAACTCACTAATATAAATGAAGACTGTTCGGATACTAATTCAGGTAATAATGATTTGGACATATCTTGCGTGGAAAATAAAACTGAATTTTTAGATTCTGAAGAATCTTCAGATGAAATTGAAGTGCAAGATATTGAACAAAGTGAAGAAGATGAATATCAAAGTGAAGATTCAGTAAGCGAAGAAGAAATTCTTCAAAAGAGCCAGAAACGCAGAAAACGGTTGAGAATTTTTTCAGATACTGAATCGGATAGCGAAGCAGAAACCGAAGAAAAACCGCAAAAAAGCATTGCTGTCGACGGTACTGAATGGGAAGAATTAGGGAATGGTTGTGTTGGTAGACTGTCATCACATACTATATTCAAGGATACTTCGGGCCCAACTGGTTATGCGAAGAGAAAAATTATGCTTGGTAATGTTAGTAGTGCATTTCGACTTATAATTGATAATCGAATGATGAATCACATAAAAGCTTGCACTGAGCTACAAGCCAAAACCATTTTACAGAAGGACTGGGAAATTACTATAGACGAATTATATGCTTTTATAGCCATTTTATATGCTCGAGGAGCCTATGAAGCAAGAAACATGAAGTTATCATATTTGTGGTCCAAAAAATGGGGTCCTTCTTTCTTTCACGAAACTATGAGTAGAAACAGATTTTCAGAAATTATGAAATTCATTCGTTTTGACAAAAAAAGCGAGAGGAGTGTTCGTTTACAAACTGACAAATTTGGATTAGTTTCCGAAGTGTGGAAGTCCTTCATTGATAATAGCCAAGCTTGTTATAATCCAGATCAGAATATAAGCGTAGATGAACAACTGTTTCCCACAAAGGCAAGATGCAGATTTCTGCAGTATATGCCCAATAAACCGGACAAATTCGGAATTAAGTTTTGGTTATCTGCAGACGTGCGAAGTAAATATCTTATAAGTGGCTTTCCCTACTTAGGCAAAGATGAAACTAGACCATCAGGAGTACCTTTGAATGAATTTGTAGTTTTGAATCTTGTAGACAACTATGTAAATTGTGGGAGAAACATAACAACAGACAATTTTTTTACAAGTGTTCAACTTGCAAAGAAGCTATTGGCCAAAAAAACAAGCCTTGTTGGAACTATGCGGGCAAATAAAAGAGAATTACCGAAAATAGCTAAAGTTAGAAAAGATAACATGGCTCTTTTCTCCACAAAGCTCTACAAATCAAATGATATTGTTCTAACAATTTACAAAAGTAAGTCTCGCAAAAAAGTACTACTTCTTAGTACTAAGCATAAATTTGTAAAAATTGCTTCTAATCGAAAACAAATTCCTGAAACTGTATCTTTTTACAATAAAACAAAGTTTGGAGTAGATGTAGTTGACCAAATGGCCCGCAAATATAGCGTAAAAGCAGGCTCACGTAGATGGCCTCTGCAGGTATTTTATAATATCTTGGACTTGGCAGCAATCAATGCGTGGATTTTATATAAAGAGACTTGTGATGAAAAAATAACTAGAAAACAATTTTTATTTCAATTATCCGAAGAACTCTCCAGTGAATATAGTCGTTGCAGAAAAGAAGCCTCCTCCAAAAAACAAGAACAGGCAATGGATTGTACTCCAGAAAACTCAAAAAAAACTCCTTATGAACGCAAATCTTGCCAAATTCGATTGTGCAATAAAAACAGAGCGATTTATACTTGCAATGCATGCAACAAATATGTTTGTGGCAAGTGTTCATCTAAGATAACATGTACATGTAAAATATGTGCCTCATAGTTATTTCATACATGACAAATTTGCTATAATATAAATTGAAGTAGAAACTGTTTTTGTTTGTTTTTTTATATATAATTAATGAATTATTATATTAAGTGTTGTTATTGCTAAATTGCATTCTTTTATTTACTTAAACTAAATCACAAGTTACTATGAAAGCCATAATCAAAAATCCGTCAATTTGACGGGTTCGGTAAAACTAGGTATATATTTAACATCGGTAGTTCTAGTGTTAATATTTATGTCATTAAAATTTATATGCCACCATCGTAAAGAGGACCCTTGAAAATACTATAAAAGAGGTGGAGCGAATTTCTTGCTTGCCAATTTCAAGGTTTTCATTGAGTAGATGATAGTACTCTTAGAATGTGTTTTTGAGACTTACGACTTTAAACGCGTTTATCTCAAAACTATTTTTTCATCCTAACGTCAAGCGTAACTCATGATCTACTTATCCGATTTACTTCATCTATAGCATTTCTTAAAGGGTATGATTTTTTAGATGACTTATACCTAAAACAAATATAAACAAATGTGTAATAATAGTCTTTTAACAAAAGAAAAGTCGAAAAAAAGATGGTAAAAATTGAACTTTTTCTATGATTATGCATAAATTAGATGATTTTTTATAAAAATTATTCAAAAATAGGTATAAGTCATAGGGAATTTAATATTCTTTACTATAAAAAAAAAATTTTTGATTTCAGTTCACTACAAGTGGCTACAGCCTTGACGTTTCCGAACAATGTCTCGCTTGCAGAGGTTGACAAGACCCGCCATTTTTGGGCCGCCATATTGGATTTTGTAAAAAAAAATTTTTTTCTTGTATTTTAGAAAGATGGCTTAATAAACCATCAAAACCGTCTATTCGTGAGTCGTTTCATTATCCGACAGTAAATTAAAGAATTTCGCTTTATTTTCGGCCGAAAAGAGGAGAACCTCCCCTTAATGTGTCTATCGGTGGGCAGGTGGATAATATGCCTATTTATGTGTATGAAGAAGTTGATCCGGGTGTAGTTTCAATTCTCACAAATTGGAGACTGCACGAAGCCATACCATTTTTCGCGAGTGAGTGACTTAATTTAAATATTAATTACGTGTTGTTAATGAAAGTAACTTTTATACAGATAAAGGGATTGATGTTGAGGTGTTAAAACAAATCACTGCTACAGACTTAGACCAGCTCATTGATATTCAGCACTTTGGCTTAAGAATAAAGCTAAGAACGAATTTATTCAAATGGAGAACTGAAAATGTATTGTCTGATTATATTTCCAATTAAGTGGAATCTCTCAAATGTATTTTAATTCAGGGATACAGCACACCTCTCGCAGAAACCGAGCCTATCAATTCGCTGACATAGACTAGCTATAGCTCTGATAACTTTAATTTGATTAATCAAAGTGATGAGCGAGATAAATTGGTAATGCTTTGAAAAACAAAACAGTATGTAGCACATTTGCCTTTGAATTTCGCATACAGGATATCGCGACTTTGTTGAAAACAACTATAGCTGGAAAAGATATTGTGGAAAAGTACTCAAAAACAAATAATCTTACAAACTCCGATAGGAACACATTAGCAAGTATTGCATGTGAATACTGGATTGGGAATAATTTACGACCGCTCTCAAGTGACTATATTGAGGCAACTTCTCAAATAATAAAAATATTTCCAACCGAAAAAGAGGTAGGTACCTATAATTTATTTATTTGTATGTTACCAATGACAAATTTTCCATGAAATTTTAGGATATTTACTTAGGTGATAAAAATGTTCGTGGAAAACTGGTACAAAAATATTATAGCCTTTGCAAAAAGTACAGAAATACGGGACTTATCAAGAGCCGATATAGACTGAAGCGATCCCAGTCTAAATCCTCATTTTCCACGTCAAATGATGCTGGTGATGAAGAAAATTTTGGTGATTATATTTGCAAGTAAACTTGAAAAACTTGAAAATTCTGTATAAATTTCACATGTTTAGGTAACTTAACAGAGTTAGACAATAATTTGAGCTACAGGTGGCTCCAGAATCATGTCCAGCCTTCCGATGAAGTGGAAAAACATTGGAATCTGACTTTTGAGCTGAGGACCAAACATTTAAAAACCAAATCTAAGCAAGTTTTGATAAACTGGCCAATTCTGCGGCCAGTGCTGCCATTCGCGCTAAATTGGTAAATATGGAATATTGTGTTTTTCATTATTCAAATAGCGTTACATAAACAAACTTTGCTACCAAGCATGTGCCGTCCTTGCTCATGGATATATACTTTTAGATCACAAGTGATTTTTGAAGGCAAGGAGCAGCTCATTGAAAATAAATGGGAAACGTTTGAAAAAAAATTTTTTGTATTTTATCTCAACGAAATCAAGGACAAAAACAATAAAATCTATCTGAAGACTGTTCAGGAAGAACATTTAAATAATGGTAAATTTATCTGACGATATATTTGGCCAATTACCGATTATTGATCAGTTTTTCTACAGATTCCAGACATTATTTTTTATTTATTTTATTGAGTGCTGTCTTGGTTCCGAACATCAATATTCAGGGAAAAGGTTTGAAGAAAAAAGTCTGGAAACCCTCAATTTTGGATAACCAACTTTCAGTTGCTCTGCATGTGACGGTAACTGTTAAAGAAATAATATATATTGTATGCATGCTGAATGAATATTCTCCCAGGAAAAGAGGAAAATAGCATCGATTATCCAAGATAGGCAGGAAAAATATAAGGAGTATGGATTGACGCAGCAGCCGATTGTGATATTAATTGGTGAAACGATTAGAACAATAACGGAAATATTTGTTCTATTTGCTACGAGCAATTTCACTATCATTTTTTATTTATCAGGTATTCAATATTAGATATCCTGTAGAATCGCTCTAAAACTGCTTATTTTGCGAAAAATTCTTTTTCGATTTAAAACTATCTGGAAAAACTTCCAATGCACTCAAACTTCTTTTAAATGCTTTAGAATGTTAAAGCCAATTTATCCCTGTATTCAGTGCTCGCGCAGTTTTGATAAAGTTACAATGTATATAGCGCATTTCAAACTGCATCACAAAATCGGTTCGTGCTCAAATTTTATTTGCCCGCATTGTCCACAAAAATTCCAATCTATTTATTCTTTCAAGAGACATTTGATTAAGCAACACGACAAACTTCACGAAAATAAGTTAGTAACATCAAATATTAATCGTGCTTTTGCAGATAATGTTACTAGCGCGTGTGTAGAACATTCTCTGCCTTTACCCAAAACCCAAGCTGATATTATGATAGATCAGATATCTGTAAACGGTATTGAAAGTCAGAACCCTACTTTAAACGATATTGAAATTAGTATTTTATCGGTTTTGGGTCGATATTATGGCGATCATAACATCAGTAGAAAACTTGCGGAAAATATTTTCAATGATATTAAATTAAAAATATTTACTCCAATTAAACGATTGATACTTAATGAACTTACCTCAATTTCTCATGCCCGCGAAACTATTTCGCACATTACAAGCTTGTAGGTTACTTTACACCCATCTCCGAATGCAAATGCATTTGCATTCCTGTAGACAAAACAATTCTGCTTAATGGTTTTCAATTGCAGCGATGTTTATGAATCGTTGCAACGATTAATAAGCATCGTTGCACTATGCTAATTCTGAGAATCTCAACCGAGTGTGAGAATATAAAGCAAATTGAGCCAGCATGTACCACAGATAGATTGCAACCAAATTGAAATTGTAAATTCAGTTCTAGATTCGCCACGACGGGGTTCGGATGAATAAAAATATATTTTTCAATAAATTAAAGATCTTTTAATTTATCTTGTATAGTTCAGTGGAAAATATAATGAATAAGTATGATACCCAGTACAAAACTATGGAAGAGCTGAAGCGTCTTGATTTTTACACTGAAGCCAAAGAATTTACAATTGATGAATCTATCCCTCTAAATAATGCTATAAAAACGAAAGCAAAGGGAGTTATATTCCCACTTTTTGATAATTTAAGACGGTTTTTCGAAAAGACGTCAGCATACTCTCAAATTTTTCGCCATTTAAATGAAAGTAGACCCACTGCGAAATACATTACGGACGGTTCGGTATGGAAAAAGAAAAGTGAAAGATTTCCAAATAAAAAAGTGATTCCCTACATACTCTACCAAGACGACTTTGAGGTTAACAATCCTCTAGGCTCAAAGCGAGGGAAGCATAAGATATCGGCATTTTATATGTCATTTCCTCTTTTAAACAGCTATGATGCCTCGAAGTTGGATAATATTTTAGTTTGTTGCTTAACTAAAAGCTCTGATTTAGCTTTTGGTGTGAACTATAATATTGCCGAGCTGGTTGAGCTTCTTAAAAGACTAGAGGAAGATGGTTTAGTTATTAATACTGGCGATTGTTCGGAAAAAGTTCATTTTATTCTATCGGCCATCACTGGTGATAATCAATCATTAAATACTATTTTAGGGTTCACAAGGTCATTTCAAGCTAATTATTATTGCCGACTGTGTAAAGCGCCTAAGTCAAAAACTAAATTCTTTGTTAAAGAGAACGTAACGTATATACGATCTTCTGCAGACTTCGCTACTGATATTTTATGTAATGTTTCCGAAACCGGAATACGAGAGCCTTGCATTTTCAACGGAATTCCAAGTTTTGAAACTGCAGACAATATAAGCGTTGACATTATGCACGATATATTCGAAGGTATCTGCCATGTTGAACTTTCTCATATGTTAAAGTACTTCATTTTTGACAAAGAATTTTTTTCACTTTCTACACTCAATAGTAGAAAAGCGAGTTTTGAATACGGAGATACAGAAAAATGTAATTTAAGCGAAGATATTACGGTAGATCACATTAAAAATAAACACCTAAAGATGTCTGTATCGGAAATGCAATGCTTTATGTATTATTTGCAATTCATTCTTGGCGACCTTATACCTAAAACAGATCCCGTTTGGCGATTTTTAATTGTTTTATTGGAGTTAATTGCTTTCTGTACAATGCCGAGTTTTGACCAAAAAAGTTTATTAGCCTTTGAAATTGTAATAGAAAAGCATCATAAAATGTTTCTAAACTTATTCCCTAATGCTTCATTAACACCAAAACAACATAACATTGTTCATTATCCACGAGTGATAAAAATGCTAGGACCTTTGAAAAAGCTGTGGACAATGCAATTTGAGGCAAAACACAAGCAGTTAAAAGCTCATGCCTCCAGTATTGCATCTCGGAAAAATATTTGTTTGAGCGTGGCCATTAAAATGCAACTGAAATTAGCATTTTTTTTATATGAACCAAGAAAACCGCGACGAAGATTTTTCAAGTAAAGTTAACTTTATTAATTTGCAAGAAGAAATTGGCCATGAATTTACTTTTGGAATAAATGTTATTGATTTTCGACATGTTCCATCATATCAATTTGTAGTGAAGTTCGGTACTAGATACAGAATTAATAATGTTATAACCGTACATGAAAAACAGCTTCAAACATTTTTTCTCATTAAATTTATTATTCAAGATATGGAAAAAAAGTTTTTTTTTAATACTGAATAAGCTATGTACCGAAAAGGATTCGAATTTTTATAATAGTTTTAAGGTAATAAAAACTCTTCATATGGAATATAAAGTTTTGGAATTAGATGATAATTTATATCCTCCTATAAACATTGTAAACCTCAATGATAAGATACTTTGTCCGAGACATCTGTACAATCAATACTAAACCCACTTTGTAATAAATAAATGGTTGTATAAATAATACTTGAATGCTTGAAATAAAACAAATTATATTTTTTTAAAACATACATATATCTCTATATCTTGCATTTTTATTGCTCTTCCATGAATCATCCATCCCACGAATTTCCACCTTAGCAACAAAATGCAGAATGCATTTAGGGGGTTATATCCACTTGTGATTTTCAAAAAATCGATTTTTTTTTCTTTCATTTTTTGAATGTACATATATTCAAGAATATTCTCTGAAAATTTCAAATCGATCCGACAATTAGTTTCGGAGATATGAGCGTATTAGTAAGAACGTCTCCGAGCGTTCGAAAGTAGGCGGAGCACGAGCCGGAGTAGCAGCTGTTTCTGGTAGCTTCTATCCTTTTGTTCTCGACTTATATTGTGTTTGGGATACTAAGATAATAATACAAAAGGTCTAGTTTATACCTGAAACCTATGTTGAGGAATTTTAAGTTAAAAATATGTGAACTCATCAGTTAGAAGTGATCTTCCACGTGGACAAGTTGTGTTTGTGCTCAGTTTGTGTATTTCTCAGTGTGTATAGTTTAATTAATTAAAGTGAAAAATGCCTCGTAAAATTAGCAGAGAAACTCGTAGAACTTCCAATGAACAGTTGTCTCGAAGAAATAAACGGAAGAACGTTTTTAATCCGAAAACCGTGGAATATGATGAGAGCAGTTTTTGCGCCTCAGCAAAAAAATTTAAAGCGCAAGAGGAAATATATGTAACTCGCGATACGTCAGTTGAATATAGAATTTTAAATTTTATAACTGTGTTTACGGCTATTAGTGAGTATGTATTGTGTAAAACTTGCCGTGAGCCAGTAAAATTTGAAACAGCATCAGAACGTGGACTTGGTTTTAAAATTGTGATTTTATGTGATAAATGTAGTCCTCGTAGTGTAAACTCTTGTAACTTTGTCAAACACTCGTATGAAATAAATCGACGATTTATATTTGTGATGAGAACCCTTGGGTTAGGTTTGAAAGGTGCTACTCAATTTTGTGGGCTAATGGACATGCCAGCTTTTTTGCTCCAAACTTCATATGATATGATCGTTAAATATATCCACGAATGTGTGTCAGTAGTCACAGATAAACTTTTAAAAAAAGCTTGTGTTGAGGAAATGAATGCCACGTCTGAACAGCAGGGTGATGAACATAAGAGTGACTTAACAGTCTTGGGAGATGGAACTTGGAAAAAAAGGGGATTTACTTCTCTATTTGGAGTTACATCTCTAATTGGATACTACAGTGGAAAAATAATTGATCTTTTAGTTAAAAGCTCTTACTGTAAGCAATGCGAGCCTTGGAAATCTCACAAGGATACTGCTGAATATCAGGAATGGTGGAAAGAGCACAAAGACGTATGCTCAGCTAACCACGATGGATCATCAGGAAAAATGGAAGTTGATGCTGTTATTACCATGTTCAAATGTTCATTGGAAAAGTATCAAGTTCGTTTTAGAAACTACATCGGTGATGGTGACTCTAAAACTTATTCGGGGATTTTGAAGGCTGCTCCTTATGGTGAGACAGAAGATGGTGACTCTAAAACTTATTCGGGGATTTTGAAGGCTGCTCCTTATGGTGAGACAGAAGAAACGAAGAAAGAATGTATTGGGCATGTTCAAAAAAGAATGGGCAAACGGCTAAGAGACATAGTAAATAATACAGTAGAAGAAATGAAAGATAAGAATGGAAAAAAAAAGTTACTTGGTGGCAAAGGTAAATTGACTGGGAAACTTATTGATAAATTGACTGTTTACTATGGTTTAGCGATTAGGAGACATTGTGATTCTGTTGACAGTATGTATAAAGCCATTTGGGCATCTTATTTCCATAACTGCTCTACAGATAAAAACCCCCAGCATGATAATTGTCCTATAGGAGAAAACTCGTGGTGTTCGTGACAAAAAGCGCAAGCCTTGGGAACTTTGCCCAGCTATAAACATGATTATGAGGCCTTACCACCTGCTGTTGCAACAGCTATTTTTCCAATTTACGAAGATCTAAGTAACAAAAAATTATTGGAACGATGCGCTGGTGGTTTTACCCAGAACAATAATGAAAGTTATAATCAGCTGATATGGAAAATAACTCCAAAAATTATTCCAGCTGACTCTAAAATTGTGGAAATAGCTGCAAACATTGCAGCCGGGGTCTTTAATGAAGGTAAAACATCTCTTCTTTATTATATGAGTGCTATGGGATTATCACTTGGACCCAATGCTCATTCCTACGTGAGTAAAGAGGACGCAGAGCGCATTTCAATTTCGGACGCAAGAGCGCAAGGGTCGACGCGCGAGGGGAGAATGGCTCGTAGACAACAACAACTAAACATTTTGGAGGCAAACGACAAAGCAGAGGGTTCCTCTTATGGTGCTGGAATAGATGACACGATGTAAGTTGAAAAAAAAATTTTTAATTTTGTGTAAATCGTTCCCGAAACTTTAAACGCGTTTATCTCAAAACCGTGTTTTCAGAGTCGGTGAGGAAAATTTCTCCGAAACCGCTAAACCGATCGGTTTGAAATTTTCACACGACTTACTCAGATATATTTTTCAGGTAATGATCGAAGGAATAAGGTTTTGGACAATAATTTCGATTTTTTAAGCCACTTTGAAGTGAAAAATTTTCATGCAAAACTGAATTTTTTTTTTGAACAGCCGCCATTTTGTCAAAAATCAAAATTTTGACTAGACCTTCGATCATTACCTGTATTTATTTATTACAAAACTAAATATTTTTGGTTTTTGGTTTTCAGATAATTTGGACCAGAGATATCTTGCTCACCGCCAAGCACTTTTTTTTTGAGGTCTCTCCGCAGATCATCTACAGGAGCTAGGGGATCCAATATTTTTTTAAATAAACCGCTGATTGTTAAAGTACATTAAATTCTGTTTAAGTACATTTTTTCCATTAATGTATAAAATAAAATGCCTCTTTGGAAAAATTTCACAAAAAAACGCGTTTTTTCTGCCTCGCAAGTGGATATAACCCCTTAATCTAGTGCCGTATGCTATGTATACGAGCATATTCCACCCAATCTTAATATTAGGAGTAACTACATATATTTGACAGTTTTACTATTGCTAGCTTTGATTCACAGTATAAAGGTAGTTGCTTTGACTACTAATTTCTTTAAATCATTCGCGATTATTCGACAATTTGACTAATAGTGCCTTAAATCCATCTTATGAATGTAGCTATTTCAAATACGAGCTTTATTAGTTTGGCATTTACTCTAATCTGTCTTATTAAAGTAGCTATTTCACCTACAATATTAAATGACTTGGATATGAACATTTGATATTGCAATTAACGATAGCTGTTTGTCCATTCTAGAAATTAGCTACTGCAACAAATTTCTTAGTAGCTACTGCAACGAATTGTGTTTGGTTGAGTTATCAAAACTAATTAGCAGGCTGAAAAAGAATCAAAGTTTTTAGTTGTTTTGTCTCCTTTTTAAATGAAAATTCAAAAGATTTTTTTCTGTGTAGCTAGATATAACTCATGACAGTTCGATGTACATATGTAGTTCATCGCTTAATTGTATTTCCTTTTAATTTCAATAATATTTTTTTTTTATATTACATGCATGGAAGAGTATATAAGAGTTATTGAGCAAAACTTGTAACTATAATCGAGAAATAATAATGGATAATATAAAACATTAACCAGTTGGCCTTCTTATTGGGTGAAAGCCCGTGAAGGACTTTCTTTTTCAGGGTTCGCGCATGGCCTGGCTGGCCGATGATATGGTTGGATAAAGTTCTTTTTTTTTCGTGATTTTCCGCAGCTTTTCTTGAAAGGGAGGGACATTGGCCATGTTTCGTATTTCATCTTTGGTCATTTTTTTTATAGTTAGGCTAATGTCAGTGGGTGGAGGACCCCAGATCATCGGGGTTTAGGGCTCCGCCACCATGGGGGGCCCGGGGCTGTCTGTCTCACCCGGGTTCCTGCGAAAAGAGAGGAAGTGTTTTTCCCCCTTTTCCGTTTCAAAATTTTCAACTTTCTGGCTCCGTACGTCGACGGTACTGATTTCAATAACGTTCATCGTTATTGCTGCGATTGTCTTAATGGTAACCGCAAAGTGGGATGGACGGTATTTGTCCAGAATTTTGCGTCCTGCTGAGGTTTTATCAAATATATTTGACGCACAATACACACGGGCACTGGGTCTGCTTAGTCAGTCCATGTCGCAAAACCACGGGTGGTTTCCTTTACGGAACCATGCCCCCTTTTTTCCTTGGGTATATTTATTATACCAGTTTGCGACTACTATATGATGACGGATGAAATCATAAGTAGCATCCCGTTTTTCTGAGAGCAAACCAGCTCCATTGTTTCAAGAATCCACCCCAGCCGCAGCGAGCTAGCAAAGCGGCAAACTAGCATCCGTCGGGGTTGGTTAAAGGGTACTCCGCTGTATATAATTTTCATATCCAAGTCGGTAATGTTCCTTGGATGCGTTCGCCTAACTGCTCCGTCGTTCCGTTAGTTAAGTTAGAGGGCAACGTTCACATTGCATGTGTACGAGTGATCGAAAGTCAGATACTCGAACCGCGAGGCCTACGTTTGGAACATGTTCCACCTGTTCCGAATGGGCGAACTCCTGACGGAGGGTAGTCATACCAGTTCTGATAGCGATGACAATTCGCGATTGACATTTACAATGTCATTCTTTTGTTTTGTTTATCATGGATTGTTAGTTATTCTTCTTTAGTGTCGCTATCAAGCCTGAATTAAGTCCGTTGGGTATGTTCGATCGGGGATTGCAGGATAAAATCATCAGACTGGTCGATGTTTCTGCTGGCGGCGAAAATTGAGTAAGTCAGACTGTTGAATTGGTTTGGTGGAATTTCCCAACTGTTGCTTCGGTGTCGAAGATACTCTACGTGCAGTAGAGCTCGGGGAGTCGTTCATCGTAGAGCTGTATGACGGTTTGCGGGCATTGGGCATTGGCTTGTGTGGTTGGCACCAGATCAGCTTCTTCCGTACCCTTCCCTTTAATCAAGAACATCAAACGTCCGCGTGTTTCGTTTTCATGTTGTTGCCTTTTTTGGCTGGTGTCACGGCGTTATAAATCACGCGCATTTGTATTTGAAGGAAAAAAGAAATAAATCTCCACCGCCATCCTAAAAAAATGAAGGGCGATGGAGATTTACGAACGGAAATATCTACTCGAGGGATCCGCGACTGTGTAGCATTTGCCATTTCGAATTTTTTTCTAAATTCACGGCAAATGACTTCTGATACGTAATGTATCAGAAGTCCTCTACAAAACGACCTTACGGCATCTTGTTTTTCGAAAAATCGAAACACAAGCAATGTCGTGTTAAAATTTCATTTTTCACAAACAAATTACCGTATTAACGGTAACTTGTTTGTGCAAAAATTTCGAGACCGGCACTGGGCTGTGTGCTGGCCGCGATAAGCTTGGCTATGGGACAGTCGATTGTGGGCCGGCGTGGCGGCGAGAAGGCTACTAGGAGATTTCGGGTGAATGTAGTGTCGCGCGCTGGGCTAGTGCAAGGTGGAGCGTTAGCATAATTTGGAATACCTTGCTTTCGGAATTTTTACGCGGCTGTAATCGTGTTTGGTTTGATTTTGAGCAGTTTCGTAGATAGCGTGATAGCTTCTCGGACGCGAGTTCATTAAGTTTGGCGGTGGCATTGGCGACGAAATTAAAACACATCAGCCAAAGACAAGAAAGAGAACCGTTTGATATGCCTGTGTCAAGGAGGTTTGTTCCCGACGAAGCGTTAATGGTATGTACGTAGTGTTAATTGTTTCGGCCTACGGGCTACGCCTCTGGGAATAAAGTAATGGAGTATCGTCGTGCACCGGCGAGTCAGGAGACTGTCCATAGGGACCATCCCGAAATCTATATGGAGCTAGAAGTATTGTTTGATCCTATGATGGAAATATAGTGGACGAATCATTGTTGGCTCTGAGCAAACCAGATGGACAAATCAAATCAAGGACATTTTTATAGTTTTTAAGCAATCTTATTAGATTTATTTTTGCCTGTAATTTGAAGTTTAATTGGGTAGTGACCTTTACGGTGATGTGTTTAATCATTTAAGAGTTCGACACTTATTGAATATTGTTTTCTTTTCTCATTCACAAGCCGGATATGTACGTATGTTTTATTTCCTTGTACTGACGTATGGAATCCAACTTGTCCATAATTGGTGAATTGAAATTCAAGTAAGCTAATAACTGAACGAAAGACAGTAGATAAGTAAATAATAGCTCATGGCTAATACAAATGTAGTAATTTGAATATGAATCGTGTTCGTTAAGCAAGCACGGCATTTTGTTTAGCATATCGTTAAGAGCTTGTCAAGACAAGAGGATAAGAGTGCAATTTAAACCATGGTTTAGGTTGAGTAACTAGGAGAGAATCAAGACACTTCTTGTACATGGCCACAGTAGCACTTTCATTTACTGTATTAAAAAGCAAAATCAACGCCATGAGCTTTTGAAACAATTTTTTTGATGAAACAAAATTGGTCCTTTAGATCCTGGACTACATAAGGTGTATCATTAATAGGAACGTTATTGAAGACAATAGTTTGATGGTCGTTAGTCATAGTTTATGGCAAGATATTTTCAATTGTTTCAAAACTAAACTGTTGTTTTAATATCACCGTTGGGTTGATTTTGATCCATAATTCAGAAAAATGCTGTCCTAGTTTCAATGGCTAATACCAATTCCTAACTCAATAAATGTGTTAGTTCTGCATCAATAATGAAACAGAAGATAAAAATAAATAAAAGAAAATCAAATCTGGAATACAGTAGATTGATTAGATTATTAGATCATAGTAATTTGCCTTTAAGTATAGTACTCGTTTCAGTATGGTAATAACTTGATTTCGGCTTGTTTCTATAATTTTATAATGAACTTAAAACATGTTGGATTCAAAGAATAATTGTTTTGCTTAATAGTTTCATTAGAAGAAATGATGACATGATTGTGTCTCCGTATGTTTTTTTTGTTTATTTTTTTCAAGCAATCAGTATTTTTTGTTGTCTTTAGCGTAAAAAGATCATACTATAAATTGTCGCCGATTTCAATAAACATGGATTTGTATTAATTTAATCCATCTGGCCTTCTTATTGGGCGAAAGCCCGAGAAGTTCTCTTCCTTTTCAGGGTCTGCGCTTGGCCTGGCTGGCCAATAATGATTAATTTGTGATTTTTCGGTATTTTTCAGCATTTTTAACAAGGGAGGGATGCTGGCCATCTATATAGTTAGTTTCTGGTTGTTGATTAGTTTTTTTTTGATTTTTGATAAAAATGGCCAGCATCAGAGGGTGGAGGACCCCAGACCATCGGGGTCAGGGCTCCACTAACATGGGGAGCCCGGGGCTGTCTGCCTCACCCGGGTTCCTTGTAAAGAGAGGTAGCACTTTTTCCTTTTTCCCTTTTGTAGATTTTTAATTTTCTGGCTCCGTGCGTTGTCACGAGCACTGGGTCTGCTTAGACAGCCCATGTTGCAGAGCCTGGGTGGTTTCCTTTACGGAACTATGCCCCTTTTGGTCCTTGGGTATTTTTATATACCAGTTTGCGGCTACAGTATTATGACGGATGAAATAATACGTAGCATCCCGTTTTCTTTGAGAGCAAACTAACCCCATTTTGTTTAAAGAACCCACCCCAGCCGCAGCGAGCTAGCAAAGCGGCACCCCAGCATCCGTCGGGGTTGGTTAAAGGGTGCTCCGCTAATGCGGACGAGGGGCCTTCACGGCCATTTCTAGGGCACCCTGCTCTCGGGGCAATTCTTTTTTTTTGTTTTGCCTCTTGAATGGCAGTAGCCATTCCACTTTCAGACCTTAGCACTCTTGGTTCTGGACTTCGGTCTGGTTCTAAGTTGTGCTAAGGCACTTCCCATCTACCTAACCGCTACAACTGAGTTAACCTAGGTTAGTTACATAATAACAGATAATTAGGATTATGTAGGTAAAGCCGCCGTCACAGTTGTTCGCTAACCTTATACAATGAGTATGTCGTCAGTTAGTCTGTAGTTAGTAAATAGCAGCAGATAGGGTTAATTTCAACGTCGCATCAAAGCAAAAACAACACGAGAAAAATAACACAACCAGATACAAATCAAGCCACTGCTACCGCTTAGCCGCCACGAAAGAAAAACGACCAGCAGTCACGACGCAGCAAAATTTACAATACGGACGGACGTACTAATACGCAGAGCAACGCATGGATCGACGCGCTCTCAACCAGCAATACCTGACCTTGGTCAATATTTGACCTACATCGAAGACAGCAGTGTACGTCGTAGGAATTTATTCAGGTAGCGTGCACACTATTTTTAGTCGATAGTTTTTTTTTCCGTCGGTCAGATATCATAATTGATAGTTAGAAATTGGAATTTTGAATAGCTTGAAAATTGAAATTTAGAAGAGATAAGTAGATCGAAAATTATCGTAAATGTTTTAGCGGCTAAGATACAATATAATCAATAAAGTGTGAAATGATGTCAGATTGCCAAGAGATCGGTTTTTAATATCTTGGCGTGGATTAACTCAGACGGCGGAAATTCAGCTAATTCGAGGTTTCTTTTTTTTCGTGATCTTTATTTTCCACATCGTAGTGCGTGCCGTCACAATTTCTCGCTTCAGTGCGACGGTAAGTCGGTAGTTTCGGTCAAATTGAAGCGAGTGGCGCCCACCCACGGCAATTTTCTTCGCGAGCAGAAGCCGCCCGGAACTACCGCCCCTTTTATCCCAGTCGGGGAGAAAAGGGTTTGCGGTGTGCTATACGTGTAACGGTAAGAGTACCGATGCCACGTTTTCGATTTGATCCATCTTCTTTATTCTCACCTTCTTTCTCTTTGTCTTCACATTCCACTTCGTATAACTGTATCAGGTCGGGACAGTCAAGGCTCTTCTCAGGTTCCCACGAAATGTCTATGAATTCGATTCCCAATGAAGATGGCGAGCATCCAACAGGTAAACTTCAGCGAGAAGAATAGGATTGCAGTGAATCGAGCTTATAATTTTATCAAGAATATAGAGTCAATATCATCATATGCGCAAGAAAATCCACCATCGCACAATCTACAGATAATAAGGAAAATGGCTGATCTTACAGTTTTGCATGGGGAGAAGCATAAGCGAAGAATTGCTTTACCTTTCACAATAGTATTCCAATGCATCGCTAAAGCTGATGATAGGCAGTGATGATACAGTGAAATTCAAGCAATGGTACTTCCACTGCATCTTTGGAACTCAAGGTGAAGATTTGGGAATCCTCGAACATATGATCAACACCAGAAATTGAGAGATTTCTGGGCTCAAATAAAACCAGCACAAAAAGTGAAGACTGTTAAGCTAGAACTACACTGGCGTCACGTAACGTGAGCTCACGTGTCGTCACATCAGCTGACCACACGTGTGATAGATCTGCAGTACCATTTTGTATGGTTAGAACTACACTGGCGACACGCCACACGGATCATGTGAGCTCACGTGAGCTCACGTTTTTGATAATCTGCAAATTCAGATTTTTGAGCACACGTGACAGCACGTTTAACATGTAACGTATATTTTTGAACGTCGTATATGGCGAAATAAGTACTGATTAATCAAAATATCGGTTATAAGTACATAAATATGCAAATTGAGTGAGGTAAATATGTATTTTATAATTGAAATCGTCGTTTTAGCCAATATTTTCAGCACATGGTATTTGATTTGGTTGAAATGTATAAGGTAAGTGATTTGTTGAAAATGTATAAGTATGAATAGTTTTGAAATGGCGAAATATATTGATGCTGCTAAATTGTGTGAAAAAGATGTAGCAGGATTTTTATGTGGAATTTGCATTGGTATGTTTTATAATTATTTACATGCATTTTTAGTGTTTGTAAAAACTTTTGGTAACATGTATATGACTTTTCTATTAGCGCCAAATGTTTTTCGTTCAAAATACCAAGCAAATATGGAATTTGTAGGTATGCCGCCTGAGACATACATTACAGAACCACTGAAAGTTTATGATAATGCTATAGGCATAATCAATGCAACTGAACTGTGTTGCGCAGTGAAATTCGGTCAAACCTGAAATTTTTTAAATATCCAATTGCATATGATCGTGTGCGTCCGGGAAATAGGAGATATCATATGCAAATTTAAAACATATTTTGTTTTTTGTTTGTCTCATTTTTCCTTTGCAATATCTAGACTGTTAAGGATGCATATAATGAAACACCAGTGACAGATAACGTGAAGTATTACAGATATACAGATAACGTTAAGTATTGTGTTGCATTGATTTCCTTCCGCTCAGAAAGCATGGCAACAATGTTGTATTGCATTCATTGTAACTGCAGCATGAATTTTTGTTAAGTCAGCATGGAAGGGACAAATTTCATTTAAAAAACAACAGTCTTACTGCTTTAACTTTGTTCGATAAATACGTTTGCAGGTAACAAGGCTAAATTAACCCAAGGATACGCCCCACGCGTACACGAATATTAGTGCATAGCTCTGACTTTTTCACTTGGGTTATTCCAAAGAAATTTCATAAGGAATAGCTCTAATTGAAGGTAAAAATTTACCTACTTCTAAGATACATCCCTGAATTTATCACAAGTATACATGTACGATATAGGTATTTATTTATTTGAAATCAGTTGATAGTTTAAAAAAGGAGCTTAGGTAATTACATCGGACGGAATGTGATTTATGTAATTGCCTGTGACATTTTTTTTGTATATTGTGTTCAGTTGTGTATGGATAGCTAGTACAAGCGTTTATCCAAATCATTATATGTATACATTGTGTTGAGTATTAATTAAGGGTGGAATTAGTTTAATTTGATATTAAAATAAATTATTGTATTAAAATGGTCATGGAAGAACAACTAATTGAACATGTGAGACGGCACGAAGTGCTTTATAATAGTGCGTTAAAGGATTATAAAGACCAGTGCGTCCGTCAAGAAGCGTGGGAAGAAATTGCCAGACAGTTAAATATAACAAGTGAGTTTATTTATATATTTTTTTATTTAATGATCTTTTTATATATTTATATATACATATATATTGCATAAATCGCTAGTGTTAACTTTAAAATTATTTTGTATTCGTACATTAAACTTTAATCATTTAACCTCCCTTTCCGAACTGCGTTGATTTGCCAAGGCACACTACCCGATGGAGAATTAAAAAAATCTTTGAAGGCTTCTCTGACTGAGAACGCTTCGTTTGTGAAATTACGCCTCACACCGTCTACATTCTGAAATGCAGCTTCGGCAGAGTTTAAATCTGCAATATCGTGATCATACGCATCTGAAGCTAGCATGTTATGCAGACAACAGCAAGCAAGGACAATTTTGTCAACGAATTCGGGTTGCACTTCTATATGTGTGCGAAATACTCGCCACCGCGCTACCAAAATCCCAAACGCGTTTTCCACTACGCGTCGAGCTCGTGACAGTCTATAGTTGAAAATTTTTTTACTTTCATCTCCTTGAATGCTGTGCTTGCTGTATGGCCGAACTAAGTAGGATTTAAGTGGAAATGCTTCGTCACCTACAATGACATGTGGCTGAGGTGATCCACTTTCCTCCAGAGGTGTTCTTCCTGGAATGCTCAAAGTTTCACTTTCGAGCATTTTCCCAATCTCGCTTTTTTCGAAAATGCCACCATCACTATTCCTACCGTACGCTCCAACATCAACAGCAATAAATTTGTAGTCTGCATCCACCAACGCCAACAGAACAATTGAATTGCTTCCTTTATAGTTATAATATGTGGATCCTGCATTGATGGGGCATTGGATATTAATGTGTTTACCATCGATTGCACCAATGCAATTTGGAAAATTCCACGTTGTTTTAACTCTGCTGGCGTTTTTTTTCCACAATTCTTCCGTAGGCTTCGCCATTACCACTGGTCCCAAATTCTTCCAAATGGCGTCACAAACCTCTAAGAGTGTTTTCCGAACAGTACCAAACCCCATTCGGTAATTAAATCCTAAACATCTAAATGAGTTTCCAGTTGCAAGGAATCTGAAACAAAAAAAACGTCGTATATTAATTAAAGTTGTTTTATTTCAGCTGCGGATGGTAAAAAAAAATGGGATAAGCTCAGGAAATGCTTTAATAATGCACGTAGTAGACGTCGTATGCACAAAAGTGGGCAGGCTAGAAAATATATTGCAGAATGGAGATTCGAGCAACAAATGGGATTTCTGTTGCCTTACTTAGAAGATCGGAGGTAGGAACTTATAAATTTTAATACAAATGTAAAATTTATTCTTCTTTATTTTAGAACACTGGGCAATTTACAAAATATAGCAAATGTATCAAAAGAAAGGACGGATATGGAAGGCGAGTCTACAGTAATGGGCGCATCTGAAGACTTTCTTCCTCAAGATGAAGAATGTGCAGGTGATGGCCCATCAAACCAAACCACTTCAGAGAGAACAAATGAAATACATTACGAAGAGAATAAAACGCGAGAAGAAAATATAAGACTGCTAAGTGATATCAAGGCTAGCAAACAAAACCAGAGAGAGAAAAAAACCTCATTAGACAAGGTACTGTCTGTTATGGAGGAAAATGCAGCTCTTCGGAAGCGAAAATACGAAGAAAAATGCGAAACACGAAAACGTCATTCATGCCTGGAAGATATGGACGACATGTCTATGTATTTCATGAGTTTGGCGAGAATTACAAAAAAAACTCCCAAAAGCAGAACAAGTTCGTGTAAAAAGGGAAGTTGGCAACATTGTATTGGATGCCGAATTGAAAAACTGTGAACATGAGGCATGGAACTATTCTGTTCGTGCTTCAACACCTATACCGAGTGCGGCGAATATAGTTTGCGAGCCACAATGTTCAACGCAATCCGGCATTATACCATCGCCGACTGATGAAGCATTGCATGTCATTGAGGAATATTGTACGTTTCACACCACATCGGATTTGATTCGCGTACACGAAAGTGCTTCTCAGGACAATATTTGAGTTATTTATGCTACTTTATATTTTTCAATGTATGCATTTTTTCACATTTTACATTTGTGTTTTTATACACCTTAACGTACACAAGTTTTTATGTTAATAAACTTACTATATGGTTTGCAATGTTTTTTTTTATATTGACTACTATTATTTACAGTGCTACTACATATGCTTTGTCTAACTCCATACAAACATTATTATACAAACAAACATTTGATTTCATATTTACTTACCTTAAACATACAGCCAATCTTTCTTCTGTGCTTATGGCTTTTCTAAAATGCGTATTTTGCTTCTTGATGTCCTCTTTTATCAGGCCATGCAAAAAATCAAATTGCTCCTTTGTCATCCTAAAATACATTTGGAACCGCTCTGGATGTTCATTTTGAAGTTCCTGCACTAGCAACTGGTATTCTCCAGACGTTTCCCTTGCACGATTAACCGGATGAACCCAAAATCGACGCTCCCTTTGAAGAACTGCACAAACAACAACATTTTCTAAGTCTTCTTCAAAATCTGAAGAGCTTGTGGATGAGTCTGTACTCTCACACATTATAATATAATTAATTGTTAATACAGTTACAAAACACTTTTCGAAAACGCGATATAAACTATTGTCACACAACTGGAGATAGTTAACCGTCAACCGTCGATGAGCAACTGCAACACACGTGAGGCGTGGCACAAGTGTATTTCCAAGCGTGAGCTCATGCCTCCACACGCAAAACGTGACGACACGTGAGCTCACGTTACGTGACGCCAGTGTAGTTCTAGCTTTATGAACGCATTAAAAATTCACAAATATTCAAAGAGTATTTCTGCTTCACAAAATACATATTTGACATAAGGTGGAGACGTTCTGGGGTGCCTACCAGTATTCAGTGCGATGAGAAAAAAGTGCTTTTCCGATTAAATGATGAAATTTATAAGGGACACTTCAGAAGTTACAGCTCTTAAGGCGACATAGCACCTTCAAATTGAAAAAAAATGTTATTTTCAAAGGCTTGTTTTTAATTGAATAAAAAAACATATCTTAATGAAACTTTTTACACATACTTTATATGTCTTAGACTACATAAACAAATTTTTAAAAATGTTTTGTGGCCCCCTGTCGCCTGTTACAATTTTTTGGAAAATACACCAAAAAAACCTGGCGTGCATGATAACTGCCCTCAGGAAAGTCTGAAAAAAAAACAAAAACGGGGTTTTGACAGGCATCAAAGCGGCCTTGGAATGAACTAAAAAAACACTTTGGTTGAAAAATAACAAAATGGCGGCGTTTTTTCGAAATTCGAGCTTTTTTCCCCCAAAAATCGGCTATAACTAAAAAAGTTTAATGCCGATTTTTTCATCCGTAGTTCATTCTGAGCATTAACATGTGCAAACTAACGTGTTAAAATTTCAAAACGATTGGATAATATTGTTTTTCTTAATCATGCACGCCAACTTGAAAAACGTTGTTTCGAGAAAATCGCGTTTAAAGTTAAAATTCAATATTTTTTGCAATAAATCTTATCGAAAATTAATCTGCGATGCTTGGACCATACAATACACCTTCTTCTTGCTCATATTCCTCCTCTTTTAAAGATTTTTGCTCCCTTCGAGCAGTTCTGGCCTCTTTAGATGCCTCAGTCGAGTGTTTTTCCGCCTGGTTAATTCTTGCAGCATCTCTATGCTCTGCATGTTCCAGCGCACATTGGCCAATTGTAATTCCCATGACTTGCATTATTTTCAAGAAAGCCATAAATCCTTCATTAAATGTACATACAGAAATATTTGCAGCCATATTTAGTACGTTTTTCCCACAAAAAGTATGTTTGGGGGCCAAATTCCAAACACAAGAATTATAGCTTTCGTTATTATTCTGCGCAAAATTACCCAAGCAGCGCTTTAATAAATCTTCTGATGATAAGTGATCATAAATAGGCTTTAAAATTTCTTGTACCTCATCATCTAAAGGTGGAGGATGCTTGAAATTGTTTAATGCATTATCACCCGCTGCCTCCGCCTTGCGCCAGTTACACCAAGCCGGTTCTCCAACAGGACAATAACAGTGTTGAGGGCTCTCATCAGTTGAAATTTTGTGGTAATATGCTGCCCAAATTTCCTTGCGCATATTTTCAACTGAATCAGGATTTTGTCGTATAGTTAGGCCATAATACGTGGATAAATTTTTCATTAATTTTAGTGTCAGGTGAACTTTTTTCGGACCTTTTTTTGCAGATTTTACACTTTTTTTAGAAACATCTTTTACTGCTATTTTTTTATTTTTTTTGCCAAGGCTAGCTAATTTTTTGCTTCTTTTATAGGAGATGTTTCATGTATCTTTGTCTACACTTTGGCTTAATTCGATGAGGCGATATAGCGAAGTGAACGAAAATCATAGAATCAATGATCTTGGGGCGCTTCGCTATATATACTAATAAATTTTTTTTGTTTTTGAATTTCAATTTTATATTATTAAAATCATGTTTTAAAACCTTCATTCTAACATATTCAATCAAAAAACAAAAATCGATTTTTTTAAAATTTGGAGGTGCTACGTTGCCTTAATAAAATGGACCTTTCTAGTATTTTACATTATTTGGACGACATAATTACTACTCTTAGAAAGAAAATTGCCGAAGAGAAAAGCAGGAACCAGTGTGTTCAATATGGTTCAGCAAATTGGTATACTACTGGGGGTGCAACTATTGAATCAGGAGTAAATGGAAATAAATTGGATGATGTACCACCAGAAATGGTACAATGATGTACCACCCAATTTATTTGTGGTTCGAGGTTCGAAAACTATAAATTGTTTCTAAAACATTTATCCAAACTTTCAACATCAACTATTTTCATTACGAAAACATTGACACGGCATACAAATGGCAAACATTGAGAAACGCGAATCAGGCACCTACTTTGGTAGGCCGGAAAATCGACGCAACCCAAATGCCATACAGGGTGACAGGGGTATTAAACCCGGCCCTAAGGCTGATAGTCAATCCCGGAAGCCTGCTCTCCCAAAGCAGATTCCCCGCGGAGGTCGAGCATCCCAGCTCCCTCCCCTGACTAAGAGTGAAGTCATCGAGAAGCCCACTGCCTTGGAACTCTCTGCATTCCAAAGGAATCAGGTTGTTCAGGAGGTCAACATCAACACTACCTTCTCGCCTACTCTAGTCGCATATGTCGATCTATCCGATATGGTCTATCGTGAAATCATGGTCGATAATCGAAACCTTAATAAGGAGTGGACCCCTGAAATGTTCTCTTACTACACAACCGCTTTATTGTGGATGAGAATCATTTCTCTAAAATCAAAATTTCAACAGGAGATGACTCAAACAGAGATTAATCTCCAGTCAAAATACGAAAACTCATCTTTTTGTATTCCAGGGCCCATCCGGCTCTTCCTTAACGGATTAGGTAAAGTTAAGACGATAGCGGGTCAAACCCTATACCCTAGCTTTCCTCCCCTTTCAGAAGTGGTAGTTCAAGACATACCTGCCACCTTCGGAGTTGTGACCGTTGACAATCACAACCTGTATGAGGAAGTTCCAACGCTTGGAGTTCCAATCATACAGCTAAAGGCTAGCTTCAATGAGCTTAGTCCTTTCCCTCAACCGACCTACCCTATCATGCCTCCTCGTTATAATTTAAACCAAAATTTATTAGGCTATAGGAGACTGCGAAAGCCTCGAAATGAGGCGTTAGCACAACTTGAAGGTGCAGGCATAAACGCTGAATCCTTCCCAAACTCACCGATGAATACGGGATTTAATATCACGTTAATTCGGTTAGTTTCTAACATTGTCTCGACAACGTCTACCTTTAAGACAGTACCCTGCAATATCTTCACGTCAAGTGAAGCTGGGTCCGTCGCTCAGACGATTATCCTTCGACCGACTTCGGTCAATGGATCAGACGTTCGAAACGTCAACTGTGAGGCTACCCCCACAGCTTTAAACGCTGAATCTACTTCAGCATTCGGTATTGCCACTGCATTTAGTTATCAACTAATGAAAGAGGCATTTCAAAATAGCCACCAAAACTGGTTTTGCTTAACGCCAACTGGCGAAAACGAAATACCACCAGGGGCTATTTCAAACCGAAACGTGCGGAGAAACCTACCCGCTCAATATAACGTCATAGTGTTTAGGTCATTAACACAATCCATATATGACTATAGACTTGAAATTATTCAAGCTTTAATTATCGCTAAGCGGTAATAAATCAATAAGGCGCGTATCTCCCTTAACATAAAATAGGGGTTTGTTACTGGAGTAACGAGAAATGAGTATTTCGGTCAGTTTCATCGTGGCCTTGATTATTAGAATTGTTTAACACTAGAACTCTAAGGTGTATTATTTTACATAACAATATTGTATAATTTTGTTCTTTTATCACACGTAAATTGTTTAACTTTGTACTTTGGACATATTTGGGGAGTAGTGATATCCGGCTAGGAACAACCATATCCATTCGACTTGTTACATATTTCTTCTTCTCAATATTGGCTATAATCTGCTTTCCGCTTAAAAGTTTATAGACAATATACAAATAGTCGTATGATCCTGCCGGCGCTACATTGCAAATGTTTTGAAGGGTCATCCCTAGTTCAAGTATCTACAAGTATAGATTTGTTTAGTTTCACGTGATTTTCTGAGGATCGTAGTCGAACCATGTCCGGGTTATTTCGGTTTGCGTAGCTGAAATGGAATTTTTTGCCAGTTGGACCTCGACAAACCGTTAAAGAGAGAACGGCATCAGTAGGTACAACACGATCGTAACAGTATTGTTTGACGCGATCTTGACATGATTAGAAGAGTTGTTCGACTAATTCACCAGTTGGCCTCATTGTACCACCAGCGACTATGACCTTAAAATAGAAAATTCTAAATAATCAACGCTTAATACGACGAAAAGCATATTATCATACCGCTCGACACTTTCTCACTAGTTCGCTGAAATGCCCACCCGGATTTAATAATAAAAATTTTACCATAGTCTTCTTAGGTTCGGAATTGAACTACATCAGGACCTGCCCATCGTCACAGCATTTCATCAGACATTCCAGAAAAGCCAGCAAAGGCCGGATCACATTCGATATGGTTTTTTAATCAACAAATTTCTTCTCCTCAAGATGATTCCTTCGTTCAATTTGTTTCTTCGACGATCTTTTCTGCAAGTGTTCTTCCTCAAGTTTCTCCTGTACTCCAGAGACGCGTTTGGTATTGTATTCTTTCTACACGTTGCGCGTTTCTGTGGACTTTCTGAACAAGACGAGTCTGTTCGCAAAAGTCGAGAATTTGAAAGATATCGATGTTGAAGAATATAGAGTCAATATCATCATATGCGCAAGAAAATCCACCATCGCACAATCTACAGATAATAAGGAAAATGGCTGATCTTACAGTTTTGCATGGGGAGAAGCATAAGCGAAGAATTGCTTTACCTTTCACAATAGTATTCCAATGCATCGCTAAAGCTGATGATAGGCAGTGATGATACAGTGAAATTCAAGCAATGGTACTTCCACTGCATCTTTGGAACTCAAGGTGAAGATTTGGGAATCCTCGAACATATGATCAACACCAGAAATTGAGAGATTTCTGGGCTCAAATAAAACCAGCACAAAAAGTGAAGACTGTTATGAACGCATTAAAAATTCACAAATATTCAAAGAGTATTTCTGCTTCACAAAATACATATTTGACATAAGGTGGAGACGTTCTGGGGTGCCTACCAGTATTCAGTGCGATGAGAAAAAAGTGCTTTTCCGATTAAATGATGAAATTTATAAGGGACACTTCAGAAGTTACAGCTCTTAATAAAATGGACCTTTCTAGTATTTTACATTATTTGGACGACATACAGTGGGTCACAGCTTATTTCGTGCAGTGCTGTTTTCAAAATTTAGAACACGTTATCTGAAAAACTAATAAGAAAATCATGTAATTTTTAACGTAGGTTTACAACAGCATGCTCATTGGTAACACTTGAGAAAAAAAAATTATGAAAATAACCTTCGACACGCTTAAAACGACAAAAAACCGATTGTGGAGCAGAAACGCGCGTCACAGCTTATTTCGTGCAGTTGCTTTGTCTTCACTGTGGCTAGAGTTTGCCGCGTTGAATAGCGGGACTTTTTTTCCTGCGTTTTGATTGTAGCTGTCATTACCAGCTGTGGTAAATATTTAGTCTGATATTGTATGTTTAAGCGTTAAGAAGTATTTTTAGAAAAATGCGCCGACGCACAACAATCGAGCAGCGAGAATTGGTGTTGAACCATTTCAAGGAAGGTCTTTCACAGCGGAAAATTGCCCAAAGTGTTAAGTTGAGTTCCAGCACAGTGCAATCCATCATTCAACGTTTCATTCACGAAAATCGGATTCGAGACAAGGGCAGAACCGCTCCAAATAAAATTTTCAACTCGTCCGATGAGAGGTTAATTGTGCGGAAAATCAAGGCGAACCCCAAGTTATCGGTTCCAAAACTTCTCAAGGAGATACAGCAAGGACTGGGTAAATCATGCAGTGCGGAAACGGTTCGTCGCGTGCTCCGAGCCAACAATTTGAATGTTCGCGTAGCAAGAAAAAAGCCTTTCATAAGCAAGAAAAATCAGATGACTCGTCTTGCCTTTGCTAAGGAGCACGTAAACAAAAACTCGGACTTTTGGAACAGCGTCATATTCGCGGACGAGTCAAAATTCAACATCTTTGGCTCTGATGGTATGACATATGTGTGGCGGGAACCCAATACGGAGCTGCAGAAAGAAAATTTAAAACCTACAGTTAAGCATGGCGGTGGAAGCGTGATGGTTTGGGCCTGTATGTCAGCAGCCGGGGTTGGAAATTTAGAATTCATTGAAGGGAACATGAACAAAACCATGTATCTCAATATTCTGAAACAAAATTTGCTTCAGAGTGCTTCTAATCTTGAAATACAGAACACTTTTCGTTTCTATCAGGACAACGATCCCAAGCATAAGTCTGGGATTGTCCAATCTTGGTTGATTTGGAACTGCCCTCACGTTATGACACCGCCAGCACAAAGCCCAGACTTGAATGTGATTGAAAATTTATGGTCAATTTTAGACAATAACATTCGGAAACATACTATTTCCAACAATTAACAACTGAAAAGGGTTATTTTGGAGGAGTGGATGAAAATAACACCAGCTTGCACCCAAAAACTTATGGATTCTATACCAAGTAGACTTACTGACGTAATAAAAGCAAAGGGCTATCAAACTAAATACTAAACTTTGTACATATACATTTTCTTTCCTGGAAATTAATATTTAAGTTTAACTGCACGAAATAAGCTGTGACTTTGAATTTAGCATTGTTTTCATAATTTTTGTTTTTTAACTATTATAATTTACAATTTCTCTAGTTTTTAAGTTTATAATCCAAAGAATACATATTTTTCTAAAATTTGACATTTCAATCTTATCAATATTTTATATAGTTTTCCAATAGCAGCATAACAAATTTTAAAATTGTTACTGCACGAAATAAGCTGTGAGCCACTGTAATTACTACTCTTAGAAAGAAAATTGCCGAAGAGAAAAGCAGGAACCAGTGTGTTCAATATGGTTCAGCAAATTGGTATACTACTGGGGGTGCAACTATTGAATCAGGAGTAAATGGAAATAAATTGGATGATGTACCACCAGAAATGGTACAATGATGTACCACCCAATTTATTTGTGGTTCGAGGTTCGAAAACTATAAATTGTTTCTAAAACATTTATCCAAACTTTCAACATCAACTATTTTCATTACGAAAACATTGACACGGCATACAAATGGCAAACATTGAGAAACGCGAATCAGGCACCTACTTTGGTAGGCCGGAAAATCGACGCAACCCAAATGCCATACAGGGTGACAGGGGTATTAAACCCGGCCCTAAGGCTGATAGTCAATCCCGGAAGCCTGCTCTCCCAAAGCAGATTCCCCGCGGAGGTCGAGCATCCCAGCTCCCTCCCCTGACTAAGAGTGAAGTCATCGAGAAGCCCACTGCCTTGGAACTCTCTGCATTCCAAAGGAATCAGGTTGTTCAGGAGGTCAACATCAACACTACCTTCTCGCCTACTCTAGTCGCATATGTCGATCTATCCGATATGGTCTATCGTGAAATCATGGTCGATAATCGAAACCTTAATAAGGAGTGGACCCCTGAAATGTTCTCTTACTACACAACCGCTTTATTGTGGATGAGAATCATTTCTCTAAAATCAAAATTTCAACAGGAGATGACTCAAACAGAGATTAATCTCCAGTCAAAATACGAAAACTCATCTTTTTGTATTCCAGGGCCCATCCGGCTCTTCCTTAACGGATTAGGTAAAGTTAAGACGATAGCGGGTCAAACCCTATACCCTAGCTTTCCTCCCCTTTCAGAAGTGGTAGTTCAAGACATACCTGCCACCTTCGGAGTTGTGACCGTTGACAATCACAACCTGTATGAGGAAGTTCCAACGCTTGGAGTTCCAATCATACAGCTAAAGGCTAGCTTCAATGAGCTTAGTCCTTTCCCTCAACCGACCTACCCTATCATGCCTCCTCGTTATAATTTAAACCAAAATTTATTAGGCTATAGGAGACTGCGAAAGCCTCGAAATGAGGCGTTAGCACAACTTGAAGGTGCAGGCATAAACGCTGAATCCTTCCCAAACTCACCGATGAATACGGGATTTAATATCACGTTAATTCGGTTAGTTTCTAACATTGTCTCGACAACGTCTACCTTTAAGACAGTACCCTGCAATATCTTCACGTCAAGTGAAGCTGGGTCCGTCGCTCAGACGATTATCCTTCGACCGACTTCGGTCAATGGATCAGACGTTCGAAACGTCAACTGTGAGGCTACCCCCACAGCTTTAAACGCTGAATCTACTTCAGCATTCGGTATTGCCACTGCATTTAGTTATCAACTAATGAAAGAGGCATTTCAAAATAGCCACCAAAACTGGTTTTGCTTAACGCCAACTGGCGAAAACGAAATACCACCAGGGGCTATTTCAAACCGAAACGTGCGGAGAAACCTACCCGCTCAATATAACGTCATAGTGTTTAGGTCATTAACACAATCCATATATGACTATAGACTTGAAATTATTCAAGCTTTAATTATCGCTAAGCGGTAATAAATCAATAAGGCGCGTATCTCCCTTAACATAAAATAGGGGTTTGTTACTGGAGTAACGAGAAATGAGTATTTCGGTCAGTTTCATCGTGGCCTTGATTATTAGAATTGTTTAACACTAGAACTCTAAGGTGTATTATTTTACATAACAATATTGTATAATTTTGTTCTTTTATCACACGTAAATTGTTTAACTTTGTACTTTGGACATATTTGGGGAGTAGTGATATCCGGCTAGGAACAACCATATCCATTCGACTTGTTACATATTTCTTCTTCTCAATATTGGCTATAATCTGCTTTCCGCTTAAAAGTTTATAGACAATATACAAATAGTCGTATGATCCTGCCGGCGCTACATTGCAAATGTTTTGAAGGGTCATCCCTAGTTCAAGTATCTACAAGTATAGATTTGTTTAGTTTCACGTGATTTTCTGAGGATCGTAGTCGAACCATGTCCGGGTTATTTCAGTTTGCGTAGCTGAAATGGAATTTTTTGCCAGTTGGACCTCGACAAACCGTTAAAGAGAGAACGGCATCAGTAGGTACAACACGATCGTAACAGTATTGTTTGACGCGATCTTGACATGATTAGAAGAGTTGTTCGACTAATTCACCAGTTGGCCTCATTGTACCACCAGCGACTATGACCTTAAAATAGAAAATTCTAAATAATCAACGCTTAATACGACGAAAAGCATATTATCATACCGCTCGACACTTTCTCACTAGTTCGCTGAAATGCCCACCCGGATTTAATAATAAAAATTTTACCATAGTCTTCTTAGGTTCGGAATTGAACTACATCAGGACCTGCCCATCGTCACAGCATTTCATCAGACATTCCAGAAAAGCCAGCAAAGGCCGGATCACATTCGATATGGTTTTTTAATCAACAAATTTCTTCTCCTCAAGATGATTCCTTCGTTCAATTTGTTTCTTCGACGATCTTTTCTGCAAGTGTTCTTCCTCAAGTTTCTCCTGTACTCCAGAGACGCGTTTGGTATTGTATTCTTTCTACACGTTGCGCGTTTCTGTGGACTTTCTGAACAAGACGAGTCTGTTCGCAAAAGTCGAGAATTTGAAAGATATCGATGTTGAAGAATATAGAGTCAATATCATCATATGCGCAAGAAAATCCACCATCGCACAATCTACAGATAATAAGGAAAATGGCTGATCTTACAGTTTTGCATGGGGAGAAGCATAAGCGAAGAATTGCTTTACCTTTCACAATAGTATTCCAATGCATCGCTAAAGCTGATGATAGGCAGTGATGATACAGTGAAATTCAAGCAATGGTACTTCCACTGCATCTTTGGAACTCAAGGTGAAGATTTGGGAATCCTCGAACATATGATCAACACCAGAAATTGAGAGATTTCTGGGCTCAAATAAAACCAGCACAAAAAGTGAAGACTGTTATGAACGCATTAAAAATTCACAAATATTCAAAGAGTATTTCTGCTTCACAAAATACATATTTGACATAAGGTGGAGACGTTCTGGGGTGCCTACCAGTATTCAGTGCGATGAGAAAAAAGTGCTTTTCCGATTAAATGATGAAATTTATAAGGGACACTTCAGAAGTTACAGCTCTTAATAAAATAGACCTTTCTAGTATTTTACATTATTTGGACGACATAATTACTACTCTTAGAAAGAAAATTGCCGAAGAGAAAAGCAGGAACCAGTGTGTTCAATATGGTTCAGCAAATTGGTATACTACTGGGGGTGCAACTATTGAATCAGGAGTAAATGGAAATAAATTGGATGATGTACCACCAGAAATGGTACAATGATGTACCACCTAATTTATTTGTGGTTCGAGGTTCGAAAACTATAAATTGTTTCTAAAACATTTATCCAAACTTTCAACATCAACTATTTTGTAACATGCAGAAATTTCCTTTCGAAATTTCTGCACGGCTTATTTCAGCACACACTGTCGTGCCCTTGAAATAGCCAAATTATTTTTCATTCGGACTAGCGGTACCTTGTTTTTCAATTTGAAAAACAAGACACTGCAAGTCCGATTTGACATTGACTGGCTTGAGGCGATACGAATGCAGGAACCGGTAACGGTATCTTGTTTTCGTGTCGCAGATCAAGCCAGAATTCGGGACAGTCATTTTGGGAGCTTGGGTCGAGCGGTCGTGATAGCGACGGCGGGTCGTCTCTAGATCTTAGTCGGTCGGGGCCAGAAGGCCAAACGAAAAGTGTGGTGGTTAAGATGGATTAACAATGTTCTGAATACCGCGTGTGAAAGGTTCAAGAAGTGGTAAAATTTTTTTTGATGGATTGAGTGAGCGAAAACAGTAGTGAGATCCCAATAGTGTTATTCGAGTCTTAGCGTGTTGCAAATACTCGCTTCGATTAATTGGATTATTGCGTGGTGGATCATTGGAATATTGTGGACAACGCTTCGAGACGCTATTACTGCGTCGCTCACACCAGTTTGCGGCTACGAAATTCATGACGGATGAATACTACGTAGCTTCCCGTTTCTTGAGAGCCAACCATCCCTATTTGTTTAAAGAACCCACCCCAGCCGCAGCGAGCTAGCAAAGCGGCACCCCAGCATCCGTCGGGGTTGGTTAAAGGGTGCTCCGCTAATGCGGACGAGGGGCCTTCACGGCCATTTCTAGGGCACCCTGCTCTCGGGGCAATTCTTTTTTTCTTTGTTTTGCCTCTCGAATGGCATTAGCCATTCCACTTTTTTTGACCTTAGCACTCTTGGTTCTGGACTTCGGTCTGGTTCTAAGTTGTGCTAAGGCCATCCCATCCTTTAAAATCGCTACAAATGGCGCCCAACGTGGGGCCCGAAACTTGTTTTTGGGCAACCCACACCAAAGTGAGAAACAGATTATGAGCTTCGTCTCATACTCCCCTCAAGACTTTACGTCTTCAATCCCAAAATTTCCATTCTCACTAGCAGGTCTTAGAATCGCCTCCTTTGCGATTAAATTTACTTCGTTCGAGAGAACAAAACACCTTTATTAAGACCTGCATTGCTCGCTCTTTCCTTACTAGCCGCAAACATCCTTCCCAATCCTTTCCTTTTAAAATCATTCCTAGTTAGCTTACCTCTTGGGCAGCTTCCTGTTGTGTTGTCTTTTTGAGTTTTTTGACTCTGGGTGCAACCTGGAGGTTGGCCGCGGATAACAGGTTGTGGTGGTTTACCGCCACTCCTGTCCCGGTCAACCGAAGGGCCCCTGCCCCACTTTATGTTGGGAAGCTGTCCCAAATTTTTATATCCTTGCTGTCTTGATCCAGCTTCGGCTTTTGGCTTGGGTTTGGTTCAAGCTGTGGTGGATTACGTGGGGTTGGCGTGGCGCCGCCTACACGTCCCTGCAGCTTGGCCAAGCTTGAACCATTTGTTGAGGTTGAGTCAAGCAGCAACATAGTTGTTTTTGGTCCCTTGCTCCTCTTCTTTTCGAGGAATTTCGGGTGAGAGAAACAGTCTCCCATACTGGGCGGTACCCTTCAGGAGCCGACCCGAGTTAATTTTTTTCACTTACAAATTTCAAACGTAAATATTTTCACAATAAAACATTCACTTCACTTTGACAATTTTTAATATTTTTCACATTGTTCCAGTTCTGACATTTCGTAATTAAAATTTCAATTTCCTGCGATTTTTTAAATCAATAGCCAGCCAGCCAGCGGACCTGAATTGGAGGGGAACGGATCGGGTTCCGTCTAGTAAGAAGGCCATTTCTTGAAAATTAAATTTTGACAAACATTAAATTTTGATCCTAACTTGGAAAGTTTAAAACTTTCTGGAATTTATATTTTCCATTCTAATTCTAGCCACTTGGCTTTAAGATCTTTATTAAGATTCTTTGAAAGAGTTAGTCACACCCTGTTGTGCACTGGATGCGGACTGAATTCCTCGTCAACCAACTTTAGTATTATACGAATTAAATCGTCAGTCACGTTATCGTGCAAAACCTAATAGCTGTTAAGATTTATCTCTTTGGAAGAATTAGTCACACTCGTTGTGCACTGGGTTGCTATTTGAATTTGCAGCAAACCCATTTAGATTAAGCGTATAAACTCGTTAGTCACGTTAACGTGCAAAAACCAAATTTGAATTTTCACTTTTTTAGAAATCTTTCTCACAGACTGAAAATGCCATTGCGACACAGCAGTGAGGATCTGTCTGGCGCCACAGTGGAGGCTCAGTGCTCCATATGCCAGCAGCCATTCGCTGCTGCCCAGGACACGTATACCACAAAGTGTGGACACACTTTTCATGAATCGTGCCTGGAGCAATGGCTCAGAAATCGTACTGATTGCCCGCTGTGCCGTGGACCACTGAGTCTCCCCTTAGGAGCCAGACAGGCCCCCACTGCTGCAGCACCTATGCCACGAGGGGCTCGGCCCAAAACACAACGGCCGGGAGTAAGAACCCGAGGCATGAGAAATGATGATTTGGAAATCAGGGACTTCGATTTACAGGCCGAGTCGGGGGCGGAAGGTTTAGTTCAGCCACCTGGCCCGTCATCAAAAGCGTCCCCAATATCAGATGTGACGTCAGAAGCCGCAGGAGCGCGCTCTATAGTGCCCCAAGATTTAAGCGGACTTCAGCAACAGATTAACGAATTGCAGAACGGCATGCGTGTGATGCTGGAGCGCATGGCCCAATTGAACCTTCCGTCCCGGACTGGGAATGTAGAGTCGCCAAGACTTAACCCTCGCGCACAATCATTTGTACCAGTGCCGCGATCCTACTCACCTCGCACCCCTCGTGGTAATAATGTCCAGTTCCACCACGATAAGGTGGCTAGCATCGTTGGTGGGTGGGGCCTAAAATTCTCGGGTCGCGAATCCTCTATGCCCGTGGAAGTTTTTATTAACAGGGTAGCGGCTCTCACTAGAAATACCTTGGGCGGAAACTTTAATATTCTATGCCAGCATATGCACCTGCTTTTGATTGGACCTGCCGCGGATTGGTTTTGGAGGTTCTATAATAGAACACGAGACTTCAGTTGGAGAGATTTGGAGTCGGCCCTGAGCGATCATTTCGCTGATCGCTTCACGGATGCCGACCTGATGGAGCAGATACGAGGAAGGAAACAGCGACCCCATGAAACATTCGACGATTACAGTGCGGACGTCTACAAGATTGTCGACCGGCTACAGCGTCCTATTGCCGACGCGGACTTAGCTGACATTCTTAGACGCAATTTATTGCCAGAAATCCGTCGTGGTCTGCTACAGATTCACCTTCCCTCAGTTCGTCTGCTCCGTCAGGCCGTCATCCGTGCGGAGAACTTTGAAATGGAGCTTGGAGGTCGACGCCGATCCTCACACTGGAGGAACGCCACAGAAGAACTACGTGAAGAATACCCGCTGGACCAATATGAGGATTCCCCGGAAGAACATGGAGTAGAAGCAGTCACGGTCCTGCCTACTTGCTGGAACTGTAAGCAAGTGGGACACCGTTTCGACGATTGTTTGGAGCCCAGAACAATATTCTGTTATGGCTGCGGAAAGGCAGACACATATAAGCCGAATTGTGTAAACTGTCAAACAAAAAACGGACCGCAGGGAGCGCGGAACAAGATCTCACGCCTCCCGCAGGGCAAACAAGCTCCACCCCGTTCCAGCAGGTAGACAGGACTGATGATCTGTCTCCAAATTCCTTGGACCCAACCACCAATGATGATAGTATACAGCCGAGTGGGGACTCCACTACCTTATCGATCCCACTCTTACAGGCAGAGCCTCCTACACCTTTGGCTTTTCTGCCATATCACTTAAGATGGCGGAAATATATGGCGGTCCGAAACCGAATTTTTAACTCTGAAATTAACACCGTTAGACAACCTTCTAGTACACCTAAACGCTCAACGTTGAGAATGAGGCGTTTTTACGCTCAGTTCCGTCGTTGGCGTTATCAATTGGATTGTGCGACTCTGTTGAACGTGCCTCCAGGTGACGTTCGACCGTACGCTCAGGTTCTGTTGTTCGGCCAACTAACATCGGGTTTGATCGACACGGGAGCCAACGTGAGCGTGATGGCGGCTGATCTAGCCCGCTCATTCCTCGAGAGGAAGTTCCAACGCTTGGAGTTCCAATCATACAGCTAAAGGCTAGCTTCAATGAGGTTAGTCCTTTCCCTCAACCGACCTACCCTATCATGCCTCCTCGTTATAATTTAAACCAAAATTTATTAGGCTATAGGAGACTGCGAAAGCCTCGAAATGAGGCGTTAGCACAACTTGAAGGTGCAGGCATAAACGCTGAATCCTTCCCAAACTCACCGATGAATACGGGATTTAATATCACGTTAATTCGGTTAGTTTCTAACATTGTCTCGACAATGTCTACCTTTAAGACAGTACCCTGCAATATCTTCACGTCAAGTGAAGCTGGGTCCGTCGCTCAGACGATTATCCTTCGACCGACTTCGGTCAATGGATCAGACGTTCGAAACGTCAACTGTGAGGCTACCCCCACAGCTTTAAACGCTGAATCTACTTCAGCATTCGGTATTGCCACTGCATTTAGTTATCAACTAATGAAAGAGGCATTTCAAAATAGCCACCAAAACTGGTTTTGCTTAACGCCAACTGGCGAAAACGAAATACCACCAGGGGCTATTTCAAACCGAAACGTGCGGAGAAACCTACCCGCTCAATATAACGTCATAGTGTTTAGGTCATTAACACAATCCATATATGACTATAGACTTGAAATTATTCAAGCTTTAATTATCGCTAAGCGGTAATAAATCAATAAGGCGCGTATCTCCCTTAACATAAAATAGGGGTTTGTTACTGGAGTAACGAGAAATGAGTATTTCGGTCAGTTTCATCATGGCCTTGATTATTAGAATTGTTTAACACTAGAACTCTAAGGTGTATTATTTTACATAACAATATTGTATAATTTTGTTCTTTTATCACACGTAAATTGTTTAACTTTGTACTTTGGACATATTTGGGGAGTAGTGATATCCGGCTAGGAACAACCATATCCATTCGACTTGTTACATATTTCTTCTTCTCAATATTGGCTATAATCTGCTTTCCGCTTAAAAGTTTATAGACAATATACAAATAGTCGTATGATCCTGCCGGCGCTACATTGCAAATGTTTTGAAGGGTCATCCCTAGTTCAAGTATCTACAAGTATAGATTTGTTTAGTTTCACGTGATTTTCTGAGGATCGTAGTCGAACCATGTCCGGGTTATTTCAGTTTGCGTAGCTGAAATGGAATTTTTTGCCAGTTGGACCTCGACAAACCGTTAAAGAGAGAACGGCATCAGTAGGTACAACACGATCGTAACAGTATTGTTTGACGCGATCTTGACATGATTAGAAGAGTTGTTCGACTAATTCACCAGTTGGCCTCATTGTACCACCAGCGACTATGACCTTAAAATAGAAAATTCTAAATAATCAACGCTTAATACGACGAAAAGCATATTATCATACCGCTCGACACTTTCTCACTAGTTCGCTGAAATGCCCACCCGGATTTAATAATAAAAATTTTACCATAGTCTTCTTAGGTTCGGAATTGAACTACATCAGGACCTGCCCATCGTCACAGCATTTCATCAGACATTCCAGAAAAGCCAGCAAAGGCCGGATCACATTCGATATGGTTTTTTAATCAACAAATTTCTTCTCCTCAAGATGATTCCTTCGTTCAATTTGTTTCTTCGACGATCTTTTCTGCAAGTGTTCTTCCTCAAGTTTCTCCTGTACTCCAGAGACGCGTTTGGTATTGTATTCTTTCTACACGTTGCGCGTTTCTGTGGACTTTCTGAACAAGACGAGTCTGTTCGCAAAAGTCGAGAATTTGAAAGATATCGATGTTGAAGAATATAGAGTCAATATCATCATATGCGCAAGAAAATCCACCATCGCACAATCTACAGATAATAAGGAAAATGGCTGATCTTACAGTTTTGCATGGGGAGAAGCATAAGCGAAGAATTGCTTTACCTTTCACAATAGTATTCCAATGCATCGCTAAAGCTGATGATAGGCAGTGATGATACAGTGAAATTCAAGCAATGGTACTTCCACTGCATCTTTGGAACTCAAGGTGAAGATTTGGGAATCCTCGAACATATGATCAACACCAGAAATTGAGAGATTTCTGGGCTCAAATAAAACCAGCACAAAAAGTGAAGACTGTTATGAACGCATTAAAAATTCACAAATATTCAAAGAGTATTTCTGCTTCACAAAATACATATTTGACATAAGGTGGAGACGTTCTGGGGTGCCTACCAGTATTCAGTGCGATGAGAAAAAAGTGCTTTTCCGATTAAATGATGAAATTTATAAGGGACACTTCAGAAGTTACAGCTCTTAATAAAATAGACCTTTCTAGTATTTTACATTATTTGGACGACATAATTACTACTCTTAGAAAGAAAATTGCCGAAGAGAAAAGCAGGAACCAGTGTGTTCAATATGGTTCAGCAAATTGGTATACTACTGGGGGTGCAACTATTGAATCAGGAGTAAATGGAAATAAATTGGATGATGTACCACCAGAAATGGTACAATGATGTACCACCTAATTTATTTGTGGTTCGAGGTTCGAAAACTATAAATTGTTTCTAAAACATTTATCCAAACTTTCAACATCAACTATTTTGTAACATGCAGAAATTTCCTTTCGAAATTTCTGCACGGCTTATTTCAGCACACACTGTCGTGCCCTTGAAATAGCCAAATTATTTTTCATTCGGACTAGCGGTACCTTGTTTTTCAATTTGAAAAACAAGACACTGCAAGTCCGATTTGACATTGACTGGCTTGAGGCGATACGAATGCAGGAACCGGTAACGGTATCTTGTTTTCGTGTCGCAGATCAAGCCAGAATTCGGGACAGTCATTTTGGGAGCTTGGGTCGAGCGGTCGTGATAGCGACGGCGGGTCGTCTCTAGATCTTAGTCGGTCGGGGCCAGAAGGCCAAACGAAAAGTGTGGTGGTTAAGATGGATTAACAATGTTCTGAATACCGCGTGTGAAAGGTTCAAGAAGTGATAAAATTTTTTTTGATGGATTGAGTGAGCGAAAACAGTAGTGAGATCCCAATAGTGTTATTCGAGTCTTAGCGTGTTGCAAATACTCGCTTCGATTAATTGGATTATTGCGTGGTGGATCATTGGAATATTGTGGACAACGCTTCGAGACGCTATTACTGCGTCGCTCACACCAGTTTGCGGCTACGAAATTCATGACGGATGAATACTACGTAGCTTCCCGTTTCTTGAGAGCCAACCATCCCCATTTGTTTAAAGAACCCACCCCAGCCGCAGCGAGCTAGCAAAGCGGCACCCCAGCATCCGTCGGGGTTGGTTAAAGGGTGCTCCGCTAATGCGGACGAGGGGCCTTCACGGCCATTTCTAGGGCACCCTGCTCTCGGGGCAATTCTTTTTTTCTTTGTTTTGCCTCTCGAATGGCATTAGCCATTCCACTTTTTTTGACCTTAGCACTCTTGGTTCTGGACTTCGGTCTGGTTCTAAGTTGTGCTAAGGCCATCCCATCCTTTAAAATCGCTACAAATGGCGCCCAACGTGGGGCCCGAAACTTGTTTTTGGGCAACCCACACCAAAGTGAGAAACAGATTATGAGCTTCGTCTCATACTCCCCTCAAGACTTTACGTCTTCAATCCCAAAATTTCCATTCTCACTAGCAGGTCTTAGAATCGCCTCCTTTGCGATTAAATTTACTTCGTTCGAGAGAACAAAACACCTTTATTAAGACCTGCATTGCTCGCTCTTTCCTTACTAGCCGCAAACATCCTTCCCAATCCTTTCCTTTTAAAATCATTCCTAGTTAGCTTACCTCTTGGGCAGCTTCCTGTTGTGTTGTCTTTTTGAGTTTTTTGACTCTGGGTGCAACCTGGAGGTTGGCCGCGGATAACAGGTTGTGGTGGTTTACCGCCACTCCTGTCCCGGTCAACCGAAGGGCCCCTGCCCCACTTTATGTTGGGAAGCTGTCCCAAATTTTTATATCCTTGCTGTCTTGATCCAGCTTCGGCTTTTGGCTTGGGTTTGGTTCAAGCTGTGGTGGATTACGTGGGGTTGGCGTGGCGCCGCCTACACGTCCCTGCAGCTTGGCCAAGCTTGAACCATTTGTTGAGGTTGAGTCAAGCAGCAACATAGTTGTTTTTGGTCCCTTGCTCCTCTTCTTTTCGAGGAATTTCGGGTGAGAGAAACAGTCTCCCATACTGGGCGGTACCCTTCAGGAGCCGACCCGAGTTAATTTTTTTCACTTACAAATTTCAAACGTAAATATTTTCACAATAAAACATTCACTTCACTTTGACAATTTTTAATATTTTTCACATTGTTCCAGTTCTGACATTTCGTAATTAAAATTTCAATTTCCTGCGATTTTTTAAATCAAAAGCCAGCCAGCCAGCGGACCTGAATTGGAGGGGAACGGATCGGGTTCCGTCTAGTAAGAAGGCCATTTCTTGAAAATTAAATTTTGACAAACATTAAATTTTGATCCTAACTTGGAAAGTTTAAAACTTTCTGGAATTTATATTTTCCATTCTAATTCTAGCCACTTGGCTTTAAGATCTTTATTAAGATTCTTTGAAAGAGTTAGTCACACCCTGTTGTGCACTGGATGCGGACTGAATTCCTCGTCAACCAACTTTAGTATTATACGAATTAAATCGTCAGTCACGTTATCGTGCGAAACCTAATAGCTGTTAAGATTTATCTCTTTGGAAGAATTAGTCACACTCGTTGTGCACTGGGTTGCTATTTGAATTTGCAGCAAACCCATTTAGATTAAGCGTATTAACTCGTTAGTCACGTTAACGTGCAAAAACCAAATTTGAATTTTCACTTTTTTAGAAATCTTTCTCACAGACTGAAAATGCCATTGCGACACAGCAGTGAGGATCTGTCTGGCGCCACAGTGGAGGCTCAGTGCTCCATATGCCAGCAGCCATTCGCTGCTGCCCAGGACACGTATACCACAAAGTGTGGACACACTTTTCATGAATCGTGCCTGGAGCAATGGCTCAGAAATCGTACTGATTGCCCGCTGTGCCGTGGACCACTGAGTCTCCCCTTAGGAGCCAGACAGGCCCCCACTGCTGCAGCACCTATGCCACGAGGGGCTCGGCCCAAAACACAACGGCCGGGAGTAAGAACCCGAGGCATGAGAAATGATGATTTGGAAATCAGGGACTTCGATTTACAGGCCGAGTCGGGGGCGGAAGGTTTAGTTCAGCCACCTGGCCCGTCATCAAAAGCGTCCCCAATATCAGATGTGACGTCAGAAGCCGCAGGAGCGCGCTCTATAGTGCCCCAAGATTTAAGCGGACTTCAGCAACAGATTAACAAATTGCAGAACGGCATGCGTGTGATGCTGGAGCGCATGGCCCAATTGAACCTTCCGTCCCGGACTGGGAATGTAGAGTCGCCAAGACTTAACCCTCGCGCACAATCATTTGTACCAGTGCCGCGATCCTACTCACCTCGCACCCCTCGTGGTAATAATGTCCAGTTCCACCACGATAAGGTGGCTAGCATCGTTGGTGGGTGGGGCCTAAAATTCTCGGGTCGCGAATCCTCTATGCCCGTGGAAGTTTTTATTAACAGGGTAGCGGCTCTCACTAGAAATACCTTGGGCGGAAACTTTAATATTCTATGCCAGCATATGCACCTGCTTTTGATTGGACCTGCCGCGAATTGGTTTTGGAGGTTCTATAATAGAACACGAGACTTCAGTTGGAGAGATTTGGAGTCGGCCCTGAGCGATCATTTCGCTGATCGCTTCACGGATGCTGACCTGATGGAGCAGATACGAAAAAGGAAACAGCGACCCCATGAAACATTCGACGATTACAGTGCGGACGTCTACAAGATTGTCGACCGGCTACAGCGTCCTATTGCCGACGCGGACTTAGCTGACATTCTTAGACGCAATTTATTGCCAGAAATCCGTCGTGGTCTGCTACAGATTCACCTTCCCTCAGTTCGTCTGCTCCGTCAGGCCGTCATCCGTGCGGAGAACTTTGAAATGGAGCTTGGAGGTCGACGCCGATCCTCACACTGGAGGAACGCCACAGAAGAACTACGTGAAGAATACCCGCTGGACCAATATGAGGATTCCCCGGAAGAACATGGAGTAGAAGCAGTCACGGTCCTGCCTACTTGCTGGAACTGTAAGCAAGTGGGACACCGTTTCGACGATTGTTTGGAGCCCAGAACAATATTCTGTTATGGCTGCGGAAAGGCAGACACATATAAGCCGAATTGTGTAAACTGTCAAACAAAAAACGGACCGCAGGGAGCGCGGAACAAGATCTCACGCCTCCCGCAGGGCAAACAAGCTCCACCCCGTTCCAGCAGGTAGACAGGACTGATGATCTGTCTCCAAATTCCTTGGACCCAACCACCAATGATGATAGTATACAGCCGAGTGGGGACTCCACTACCTTATCGATCCCACTCTTACAGGCAGAGCCTCCTACACCTTTGGCTTTTCTGCCATATCACTTAAGATGGTGGAAATATACGGCGGTCCGAAACCGAATTTTTAACTCTGAAATTAACACCGTTAGACAACCTTCTAGTACACCTAAACGCTCAACGTTGAGAATGAGGCGTTTTTACGCTCAGTTCCGTCGTTGGCGTTATCAATTGGATTGTGCGACTCTGTTGAACGTGCCTCCAGGTGACGTTCGACCGTACGCTCAGGTTCTGTTGTTCGGCCAACTAACATCGGGTTTGATCGACACGGGAGCCAACGTGAGCGTGATGGCGGCTGATCTAGCCCGCTCATTCCTCGAGAGAAACGCTTTTCCCTGGAAAAGAGCTTAAGGTTATTCCGCCCCAACTCAAGCACCAGGTATTCGTGTACCTCGACGACCTGTTGGTGATAACAGACGAGTTCGACGCGCACCTTCAGGTGCTTCATCAGGTCGCCTTCCATTTGAGACAAGCTGGCCTCACCATCAATGTGGAAAAGAGTAAGTTCCTCTTGCGAGACGTCAAGTACCTTGGCCACATTGTTGGTGGGGGCACTATCCAGACCGATCCTGACAAGGTGAAATCTATCATGGATTTCCCACTTCCCTCTACCACGAAGCAACTCCGAAGATTTCTAGGAATCTGCGGTTGGTATCGGCGCTTCGTCAGAGAATATGCGTCATTGTCAACACCACTGACAGACATGCTTTCTAAGCGGAGTCAGTTTGTGTGGACCGATGAGAGGCTAAATGCTTTCAAGCAATTGAAATACAGCCTTGCTTCAGCCCCAGTGCTGCACAGCCCAGATTTCAACAAGCCCTTCTCCATCCAATGTGACGCAAGTCAACATGGAGTCGGTGCCGTGCTGGTGCAACGCACAGAAGACGGAGCTGAAGCCCCCATCGCCTATATGTCCCACAAACTGAATCCCGCTCAGCGAAACTACACCGTCACTGAGCAAGAATGTCTGGCAGCGGTGTTGGCAATCAAGAAGTTCCGTGCCTACGTGGAAGGTCACGAATTTGAAATCGTGACCGACCATGCTTCCCTAAAATGGCTAATGAACCAACCAGACCTTAATGGACGATTAGCCCGGTGGGCCTTGAAACTTCAAGATTTCAACTTCAAAATTGTCCACCGAAAGGGAAGCCAAAACGTAGTGCCGGACTCCTTGTCGCGCATGTTCTCTGCCGAGGCGTTGATGCCGGCAGAAGGCGAGGAGACTCCAATGGAGCTAGACTTAGAGTCGCCCCACTTCAAAAGTGCATCCTATACGGAGCTGGCGGCTAAAGTCCAGGCAGAACAAGACCAACTGCCGGACCTAAAAGTTGTAGACGGGTTCGTGTACAAGCGGACTGAGTATGCGACCGGAAACGGACTTCAAGACCAGTTGGCCTGGAAGTTGTGGGTGCCGGCAGAAATGACGGCAGAATTAGTGAAGGGAGCTCATGACCCACCCTTGAGTGCGCATGGTGGCGTGGCCAAAACCCTCGGCCGATTACGGCAATGGTTTTTCTGGCCACGAATGGCCGCTCAAGTGCGTGAATATGTGGGATCATGCCTTACATGCAAAACCACCAAAGCCCCTTCACACACCCTTCGTCCACCAATGACGCTGCAGTCCGTTCCCGAGCGCATATTCCAGCGCTTGTACATCGACATTATCGGCCCCTACCCTAGGTCGAAGTCTGGCAACATTGGAGCGCTCATCGTCTTAGACCATCTTTCGCGTTTCCCCTTCGTTGAGCCGCTTCGTAAATTCACTGCGAAAGCAGTCATTGACATCCTGAGGAAAAGGGTATTTCACCTTGTTGGAGTCCCGGAGAGTGTCTTAACTGACAATGGTGTACAATTTCGGTCATCTATCTTTCAAACCTTTCTACAGGAATTCGGTATCGGACATACCTTCACCGCTGTGTATTCCCCTCAAGCCAATGCCTCGGAACGTCTTAACCGCTCCTTACTAGCGGCAATCCGCTCTTACATTGATCCAGTTCAAAAAGAGTGGGACGGCAAACTCTCCGAAATAACCTGCGCGTTGCGCTCAGCACCTCACGCGACGATAGGGACTTCGCCCTATCAGGCAGTCTTCGGGCAACCTATGGTCACCCATGGCCGCACTTACCATCTTTTGCGGCAACTCCATCTTGTGGATGACCCCGAGACCACTCTGCCACCTCCTGACCACCTGGCCCTTCTACGCCAGACCATCCGCGACCTCACCACCCAAGCCCAGTCTCGCAATGCCAAGGCCTATAATCTTCGTTCCAGGTTGGTTACATACCAGCCTGGCGAAGTGGTCTACAGGCGCAACTTCCGGCAAAGTGACGCAGCCGCGCACTACAATGCAAAGCTGGACCGGAAGTTCTTACCTAGTAAGGTAATTAAGAAGATCGGCGGTGCTTATTACCAGCTGGCCGATCAAAATGGACGATCAGTGGGCGTCTTTCACGCGAAAGACATCACTAAGTGATATACCCACTAGTTCACCAGTTCACGATCTGTTTCCAAATTTCATTTGGAGATCGTCCCTTTGCGCCTATTTCAGGTGTCACTCCTGCTTCAATTGAAAAGTATCTAGAGATGTTCACATCGTTCACCCTTTCCTCTACCAAAGATACTTTCAGTATTAAGTCAGTATACGTTGTTCACGATATTTCCTTTCATTAAAAAATTACCCCTTTTCGTCTGTTCACATTATTCACGATTTTCTCAAAGGATTGGATAGTAAACGACATGATCACCTGTTCACGTCATTATATTTCCCTTATTACATCCATCCTTCAGCTCTTTCCACGCACTTGCCCTTGTGGAAAGACCTGTGTTGTAACATGCAGAAATTTCCTTTCGAAATTTCTGCACGGCTTATTTCAGCACACACTGTCGTGCCCTTGAAATAGCCAAATTATTTTTCATTCGGACTAGCGGTACCTTGTTTTACAATTTGAAAAACAAGACACTGCAAGTCCGATTTGACATTGACTGGCTTGAGGCGATACGAATGCATGAACCGGTAACGGTATCTTGTTTTCGTGTCGCAGATCAGCCAGAATTCGGGACAGTCATTTTGGGAGCTTGGGTCGAGCGGTCGTGATAGCGACGGCGGGTCGTCTCTAGATCTTAGTCGGTCGGGGCCAGAAGGCCAAACGAAAAGTGTGGTGGTTAAGATGGATTAACAATGTTCTGAAGACCGCGTGTGAAAGGTTCAAGAAGTGGTAAAAAATTTTTTGATGGATTGAGTGAGCGAAAACAGTAGTGAGATCCCAATAGTGTTATTCGAGTCTTAGCGTGTTGCAAATACTCGCTTCGATTAATTGGATTATTGCGTGGTGGATCATTGGAATATTGTGGACAACGCTTCGAGACGCTATTATTGCGTCGCTCACACCAGTTTGCGGCTACGAAATTCATGACGGATGAATACTACGTAGCTTCCCGTTTCTTGAGAGCCAACCATCCCCATTTGTTTAAAGAACCCACCCCAGCCGCAGCGAGCTAGCAAAGCGGCACCCCAGCATCCGTCGGGGTTGGTTAAAGGGTGCTCCGCTAATGCGGACGAGGGGCCTTCACGGCCATTTCTAGGGCACCCTGCTCTCGGGGCAATTCTTTTTTTCTTTGTTTTGCCTCTCGAATGGCATTAGCCATTCCACTTTTTTTGACCTTAGCACTCTTGGTTCTGGACTTCGGTCTGGTTCTAAGTTGTGCTAAGGCAAATTCTCATCTTAAAATTCGCTACAATTTTCATTACGAAAACATTGACACGGCATACAAATGGCAAACATTGAGAAACGCGAATCAGGCACCTACTTTGGTAGGCCGGAAAATCGACGCAACCCAAATGCCATACAGGGTGACAGGGGTATTAAACCCGGCCCTAAGGCTGATAGTCAATCCCGGAAGCCTGCTCTCCCAAAGCAGATTCCCCGCGGAGGTCGAGCATCCCAGCTCCCTCCCCTGACTAAGAGTGAAGTCATCGAGAAGCCCACTGCCTTGGAACTCTCTGCATTCCAAAGGAATCAGGTTGTTCAGGAGGTCAACATCAACACTACCTTCTCGCCTACTCTAGTCGCATATGTCGATCTATCCGATATGGTCTATCGTGAAATCATGGTCGATAATCCAAACCTTAATAAGGAGTGGACCCCTGAAATGTTCTCTTACTACACAACCGCTTTATTGTGGATGAGAATCATTTCTCTAAAATCAAAATTTCAACAGGAGATGACTCAAACAGAGATTAATCTCCAGTCAAAATACGAAAACTCATCTTTTTGTATTCCAGAGCCCATCCGGCTCTTCCTTAACGGATTAGGTAAAGTTAAGACGATAGCGGGTCAAACCCTATACCCTAGCTTTCCTCCCCTTTCAGAAGTGGTAGTTCAAGACATACCTGCCACCTTCGGAGTTGTGACCGTTGACAATCACAACCTGTATGAGGAAGTTCCAACGCTTGGAGTTCCAATCATACAGCTAAAGGCTAGCTTCAATGAGCTTAGTCCTTTCCCTCAACCGACCTACCCTATCATGCCTCCTCGTTATAATTTAAACCAAAATTTATTAGGCTATAGGAGACTGCGAAAGCCTCGAAATGAGGCGTTAGCACAACTTGAAGGTGCAGGCATAAACGCTGAATCCTTCCCAAACTCACCGATGAATACGGGATTTAATATCACGTTAATTCGGTTAGTTTCTAACATTGTCTCGACAACGTCTACCTTTAAGACAGTACCCTGCAATATCTTCACGTCAAGTGAAGCTGGGTCCGTCGCTCAGACGATTATCCTTCGACCGACTTCGGTCAATGGATCAGACGTTCGAAACGTCAACTGTGAGGCTACCCCCACAGCTTTAAACGCTGAATCTACTTCAGCATTCGGTATTGCCACTGAATTTAGTTATCAACTAATGAAAGAGGCATTTCAAAATAGCCACCAAAACTGGTTTTGCTTAACGCCAACTGGCGAAAACGAAATACCACCAGGGGCTATTTCAAACCGAAACGTGCGGAGAAACCTACCCGCTCAATATAACGTCATAGTGTTTAGGTCATTAACACAATCCATATATGACTATAGACTTGAAATTATTCAAGCTTTAATTATCGCTAAGCGGTAATAAATCAATAAGGCGCGTATCTCCCTTACCATAAAATAGGGGTTTGTTACTGGAGTAACGAGAAATGAGTATTTCGGTCAGTTTCATCGTGGCCTTGATTATTAGAATTGTTTAACACTAGAACTCTAAGGTGTATTATTTTACATAACAATATTGTATAATTTTGTTCTTTTATCACACGTAAATTGTTTAACTTTGTACTTTGGACATATTTGGGGAGTAGTGATATCCGGCTAGGAACAACCATATCCATTCGACTTGTTACATATTTCTTCTTCTCAATATTGGCTATAATCTGCTTTCCGCTTAAAAGTTTATAGACAATATACAAATAGTCGTATGATCCTGCCGGCGCTACATTGCAAATGTTTTGAAGGGTCATCCCTAGTTCAAGTATCTACAAGTATAGATTTGTTTAGTTTCACGTGATTTTCTGAGGATCGTAGTCGAACCATGTCCGGGTTATTTCGGTTTGCGTAGCTGAAATGGAATTTTTTGCCAGTTGGACCTCGACAAACCGTTAAAGAGAGAACGGCATCAGTAGGTACAACACGATCGTAACAGTATTGTTTGACGCGATCTTGACATGATTAGAAGAGTTGTTCGACTAATTCACCAGTTGGCCTCATTGTACCACCAGCGACTATGACCTTAAAATAGAAAATTCTAAATAATCAACGCTTAATACGACGAAAAGCATATTATCATACCGCTCGACACTTTCTCACTAGTTCGCTGAAATGCCCACCCGGATTTAATAATAAAAATTTTACCATAGTCTTCTTAGGTTCGGAATTGAACTACATCAGGACCTGCCCATCGTCACAGCATTTCATCAGACATTCCAGAAAAGCCAGCAAAGGCCGGATCACATTCGATATGGTTTTTTAATCAACAAATTTCTTCTCCTCAAGATGATTCCTTCGTTCAATTTGTTTCTTCGACGATCTTTTCTGCAAGTGTTCTTCCTCAAGTTTCTTCGGTACTCCAGAGACGCGTTTGGTATTGTATTCTTTCTACACGTTGCGCGTTTCTGTGGACTTTCTGAACAAGACGAGTCTGTTCGCAAAAGTCGAGAATTTGAAAGATATCGATGTTGAAGAATTCACCCTCGGACATAAGCTCATGGGTTCGTAGGACCCTAGAAGTGATTTCGCTAGAAATTCCTGCAGGTGGTTGAAGAAGCTTGACTGGTCGTTTTGTCATAAATATAATGGATTGATTTTCAGGAGATTCTGCGTTTTGAATATCACAATGCTATTTTCTAGATCGATCCTGGTTCGAGCTCTTGTTTTGCGGTGTAGTAGCGTTTGGCATCTTTCATAGCCGCTCGACTTGATAGTAAGGACATGCTTTGAATGTTTCGCCAGCTTGAGTTAAATCTTCGATATCGGCTATTTCTACAATTGAGCTCTCACGTAATTCTTCAACAACTCGGGGTTTGTAAGGGCAGAGTGCTTGGTTGTTTGTACGCGACTTTTTCCGTGCTCTTCTATCGCCAGCGGAGCTGGTAGTTTTTGACTGGGAATTTTGCAGATCCAAAAACCGTTCATTTATTATTGCGGCCGATTGCCGTCGTTTAACGGTTGGATTTATGCAAAGATTTTGCGGGAATGCAAGTGATACGCGTCGAATTTCCGATGCATAATCAATGCGTTTTATCTCACGTGCGATTTTAGCGAGCTGCGAATGAGCTCGACTGCAAAATAGTATCTGAAATAGAAGTATTTCTACTCTGCCTCTCTGTATAACAATATGCATGGTATTAATAGGACACAGTTGAACATACGTACGAGAGATCAGAGGGTGTATTAGTGAGGCTTCACACAGTTTCTTAAGAGGCTTATGGGGCATGCTACCTCTACTTTACTAATACTCTGAGGTTCCGATCGTCAGAGTGAGTTTTGGAGTGCAGACGGATTGGTGATTTATCCTGGGCTGATTAAGCGATACGCTAAACAGCACTAAACGAAACAGCGAAGGTTTATGATCCTTAGCGACGCAAGATTAAGTTTTTTCAGTGTCTGAAGGTGCGGTAAACATTCCGTTAGTAGTGTGATAGGGTAGTTATCCTGGACTGATTAACGAAAAGCTAAGCGGTACATTTTGACAGCGAAGGTTTAAGAGCCTTGGCAACAAAGGTTCAGGTAAAAGAACCTGAGCGCATACAGTCTTCTTGAAGACAAATATGAAATGGTTTCATCTTCATTTGTTCAAAAGTTTAAGAATGTAACAAACATTTTTTTTTCATGTGACATCTGGTCAGCAATGAGGAGCACACAGAGTTACTTAGGTGCGACAGTACATTTTTTAAACAGCACCTCAGAAATGATATCCAAGAATATAGTTGTTATACCGCTGAACGAATATAATACAGCAGAAAATCTTGCGGAAAGACTAGGAAACATTTTATTGGAATGATAAACAGATGAATCAAAAGTCGTTAGCATAATAACGGATAATAGGACTAACATTGTAAAAACAGGATATTTTCAGTTTCGTGCGCTTCATTTGCACTCTTTTAGTCATACACTAAATTTGATTGCGATGCATGTTCTCCATAACGAGAAAATGGCTTCTATCATTTCCAAAATTCGTAATATAGTAAAGTGGGTAAAGAGTAGTCATCCACTACCCAGAGTGTTCAATTTCATCTAAATTGAACCATAATTGTAATTCCTATACATACTTAATTTTAAGTTCATTTAAAGTTCATACATACTTATGCATACATACATTCATTCAGGCTCATAAATACATACATGCTAAATTCATTCAATTCGACTTTAATTGCAAATCATCAAAATTTCCAAACTTAATTCCAGTCTTAATGTAATTACTCATGTCTATACGAAAATTTATGTATCTTGTTGTCACTTCACCAGATTAAAAGAAAAACGTTCTTCAATGTTCGTTATAACATTTCTACAGATTTTAATCCGAATCTAAGATATTAACTAAAAAAAATTAACACTAATCTCGAACTTAACGTTATGCGGCCGTGAACTACTTACAAACTAACTACTACAAACAATGTATTATCAAATATAGAAACTAAGATTAAATTCAAATTCGAACAAAAAAAAAGTAAACATGACTAACCCTGTCTAAAATTCCCTCGCTGGGGCCCTGATGATTTCGTCGATGCCGCTCAAAATTCGCTCCTTCTCCGTAATTTTGATATCATTCACTTTGCCAAAGTTTTTTTTTTCGTTTCGTCGCTGCTATCGCGCCTTCGCGTATATATATTTCCTTCCGTCTGGGTCGCCGCCTTACCGATGGTCAGATCACTAACGCCAATTCCTCGTCGCCGACATGCAAAAATAAATTCCGATATAGATTTCCCAATTTCTCGCCACACGTCCAAGTCCTTACCCAGATCTCCATAGAAAGAAAGAAAGACTTTCACTTTCCCGGATCGTGGCCCAACATTTTCAAAAACTATCGGGACTTCTCTGGTCCGCTTAGTCTGTTCACCCCACTCTCAGTTCCACTTGAGTTGGGTTTTAATTTCCACCACGGGTTCCACTCATTTGGGACAACCCGATTTCCACTTCTTTCTAATCTGTCAGATGTCGTGACATTTTGGACTGTCAAATCGCGACTTAGTTTAGTGTCGGTTGTTTTGATTCTTTTCATTTCTGGAATGTAAAACTAATCCTCAGGTAAGTAATACCTTTTATATCTCGTGCGGTTCCATCAGGAAGATACACATCTTCCTATCACTAGTGTTACGCCTCCTTCATCCGTTCATCCAGTTTCGTTTGGATAACGATTTACCGGCGGTAGTGAGCGTAGTTTCTTTCGTCCGTGCGCGACAGTTTTCGATTGAACTGCTTCCTCCGATTCAATTCGAGTGCCCATCCGAGTTGCATCAATAATTTTAATTGTCGAGTCGCTTGTATGCAACCCAAGTTTACGCGACCATAACATGCTCGTCATATCTGGGCCAGATGTGGGCCCAGGTCAGGAGCCGCCGCCACGGAACAATTACCATTGAGCGTTGTCCCGCGTTTTCGTGCGTTGATCTGGGTGTACGATATTAATCGGTCGTGATCTTACTTGTGCTAGGCATCTCTATGAGATTCACTTACAGTGTCCTAAGTATCTTATCGTTCTAAGTGTTGAGGATAGTTTTTGTGGTGTTCTGAATCATTAGTATGTCACCGTAGACTGTAGTCGTAAATCATTGTTAAATGTATAGCCGGGAATCTAGTTGCATGTGTCGATTGTAACGTCGCATAGTTGTTTGAAAGTTTCGCTTACTAAGCTATTGCCTATTTTCGTATTCGTTACAATCATGGAAACATTTTTAACTTAATTTAACGAATTGAAACTCAGTAAAGATAGAGAATTCCTCGGTGAAAGCGACTCAATCTCCAACGACCTTACTGCCGAAGGTCGGTGGAGATTTTTTTTTTTATATATATTATATATACTCGTATATATTATTAAAACAAAACTCGGTACAATACTCGCGACCGTGACAATCTATATATGTATATGCAAAATAAGCTTAAGATCGAAATTATATGCTAAGTAGTACCACTAGAAACATCTTGTTAATTGCATAAATCCTACGATTTCCTGTAAGGTGTCAATTGCCGCACGAGCGCATATTATCGTAAACGTGCATGCAAGTTATCACCATACTCTTTCACCTTTTACCTAGTGCATATCGCTAATTGATTCGATATGCACATTGACTGAACATTCAACCGACCCTATTTCCCATCTGCTGACCATACTATTGACAACAACAATTGCACACAATTATTGCATACGCATGATGTCGAACGTTACTTCTTGACCTAGTTACGAGTATTGCACTGAGGTAAAGTATTGATTAGATTATCTTTTGGAAATATTGCTATGTAAGATAATATTAATTAGCTATTTAAGTTGGAATTGTATTATGATTTTGCTTCTAATTGTCCGCAGTTTGCTGTGCAATTAAGTTCGGGAAATAAATTAATTGTAAAAACTTGAACGAGTCTTTTATTTTTTCCCTACCTGAGGACGAGAAGACATAACTGGTGCCCGAGCAATCTAAATACTGTTCCCGTGAGAACACAGTACCTGCCGAAAAATACCCGCGAAACCTATCAACTGTTCCTATGAGAACACAGTTATTAAAGCCGCAGTGAAGTAAACGCAGTTTTCGAGAGTAAACGCAGTTTTCGAAAGTAATCGCAGTGTTTGAAAGTAAACGCAGTTTTCGGAATTATTACCGTGAAATAACACGCAGTGTTCCTGGTTTACTCATATAGGATTAAAATATATTGGAAGCTATCCGAAATCAAATTAACAGTGGACGAAGTCATTTCCTGTTTGACTGCGAGATACGAGCGTTTCTTTTTTTGGTGGATCGAGATTGCAGTAGGTGACACGACTCCGTACCGCAGTAGGTGCCATCCGAATTATCGAAAGGACCGCACTAAAAAGGAGTTCTACGGAGGGTCCCAACGGAAGATGAAATCACGACCAGCGGCAGTGGCTATTATACTAATGTAAGTCTCTTTTTTATGTAGTGAATATCAAGTGAATATCAAAAAATCAAAGTAGTGAATATCAAACTAAACAAGTGTTGACTAAGAATCATTTCAAACAAGTATTTATCGAAATAAAGTTATTTGTTTTTGTGTGGAAAATCCAATAATTTAAAATAAATATTGGCAAATATTGTAAGTTCTAGCATATTTTTGAGAAGAATAAGGTTAAACTTAGAATACAAATTGTTTGAAAAATCCAATAATTGATGAAAATTACAATTTGAAATATATTTGATACATTGAATGAAATTATTATTAACATTTTAAGGAAATACTATTTATCTAAATTTTTATATTATACATCTTATAAGTGGAAAAGTGGAGTGGAAATTTTTTGTTAAACTGTATGTGAACTTACTTCAGTGCGCAAAATTTATCGCGGGACGGAATTTATTGCGAATTATTTTGTGTGAAATTGGTAGTGAAATTTTCAGAGGAAGTATACGTGGTTAGTTGAATTTCGATCAGATTTATTTTTTCAACCTTATCTCTAAATGGAAGCCATACAAGAATCCATTAGACAATTGACAGGGGCTGTCAACGTTCAAATTGAGCTCAGTAGGAAATCAGAGATTAGGTTGTCAGCTATCAGGCAAACAATTACAGTAATTAATTCTTACATTTCGCAAAATGAGTCATCCGAAGCTAGATTATTAGCGGTTGAGGAAAAGCTAGTGAATAAATCTCCCACTCAACTCGTGCAGTCAGACTCAGGTCTTCCTAAAACTGAAAAAGATCTTGACGATATCAGGAAACTGCCTGATTCTGTAAGCGACCTTCAGCCCTTTGATGGAAATCCAATTCAGTATGTATCTTGGGTACACAATGTGGAGACAATTCTACGCGACTACGAAATTGTGCGCCAAAAGCCAATATTTAGGGCCATACTTCGTCATATCCGACAGAAAGTACGGGGACCAGCCGATGCTGCCCTTATATCGTATAATATATTTGATGATTGGTCCAGCATCAAGGCATGCTTATCCCTTCATTATGCTGACAAGCGCGATGTTCCCACCTTGGAGCATCAGCTTCATTCTATGATACAGCGGCATAGAAGTGTTGATGAGTTGTACGCGGAGGTAAATCACTAGTTATCCCTTTTAATAAATAAAATTAAAACTGAGGACCGATCACAGGAAACGATCGCGGCGCTTACCGAAAATTATCGGAATAGAACACTCGATGTTTTTGTAAGGGGTCTTAATGGAGACCTGGCTCGAATACTAATGATCCAAAAATCCCAAACGCTTCCGGAGGCTTACGCTTCTTGTTTGGAGTTTTAGAACTTAAATTTCAGGAACATCCCCACACATCAACGGCAAAGTAACAATACTGTTACAGCACCTGTCAACCAGATTTTTAATCCACGCTTGGATTATGGAAAGCCTAAGGTAGCTCCTGCTTATCAGCAGTTGAGCCTAACGGAAAGAAATCAGGCCTACCAAATTCGGAATAATCTCGCATTAAAAACTGCGACTCCACCCCCCAGACCTACTCAACCTAAGCCACCGACTCCAATGGACATAGACAGATCCATTCAGACACGCCAAGTTAATTATATGAACAGACCGTCAAACTACCAGTCCTACAAGCGCTCTAATGAGTCCGCAAATCTTCCTAGGAAGGAGCAACGTCTTTATAACTTAGAGGTACAAGAAGAGTCAGAGGAGATACTCCCAGAGTATCCGGAAAACCTATATGAAGCTAAGTACCAGGAACTATTGGAGGACAATGATTTAGGTCCACAGGGAAAATGTGGATATGTGTCAGAAGATAATCAATTAAATTTTATGATGACCGCCTGTTACGGAGTAACAATAAGGGCTGCACCGGTACGACCATCCAAACTTCAAGAAAAAAAATATAAACAAAAAAAAAAAAACGCGAAGCCACCACTCAGCGCAGTAGGTAATTAATGTACCCACCACTCGTAGGGCCATAGGGTGAGACGATAGGCACTAAGCCGCCTTGTGTCTTGTACTCGGCGGGTAGATTAAATTATGTAAAGTAAGTTCAGCGCACGACGGAAGGGGAATGACGCGACGAAACGAGCTCGTCGACGAACGCGAATAACCCGGTCAATTCGATTCTGACGAAAGAAACACGCATCGATAATTCCAGTGGAAAAGAATTAAATCAACATGCTCACCTGAGGATCTATGCTGATTTCGTCATACTTCCAGGCGTGGATACGCAGATCGAAACATACTGTGAAGCTCATGTTTCGTGGCACAAATCATCAGCAACATCCAGAATACGATAGTCCCTGTTACGATGCAGCAGCCGTGCATGGAGCAGTTATCCACTCTTGCAGATTTGCCAATCTGATCACTGATCCGCATACTGGCTTCTTCCGGCGACCTACAATACACAAAAATTCCGCACCAAGAATCGAGACTTTTACGGAATCCATATCAACAATTACCTGACTCCTAATGCTACCGAGTGTCGAGTCGGCGGAACAACCAGGTCGGGGAAACTTTGGCCCTTCCTCGCCAGCGGAGGCGCTTCAGGAACCCGAATCGAAACGTAAACACAACATTGCGAGCGAATTGTCAGTGGCCGTCTTGACAATTTCAATTGACACTGCAGCTGTGGAGCACAGCTGATGCAAACAAGTCACACATCAGCTGTTTGCCATAATGGCATAATGCCCTAGTTGGAGTTCTAAAAGAGGGGTTTAGATCCGAGGTGGCACGTGTGTCTGGGGCATCGACCCGAAACTGGAGGTGCTGTTGAAAAGCGGTACCGAAGAAGCGGCGCAAGTAAAAATGAGCGGGATTTTGGGCATTCGAAGAGTGACTGCCGAAACGATTAGAAGTTGGCTGATGAATTTATTTCAAATTACCAGGTACTTTGTAACTAAAAGAATATTGGAAATACGAGTAGATTCGAAGAGTGACTGCCGAAACGATTAGAAGTTGGCTGATGAATTTATTTCAAATTACCAGGAGGCATATTACAAAAGTACCAGCATTGACAATTAGAACGAGCTCAAGATCAACGGCGGCGGGCGAATTGAATAATTGGCGTGAAAAGCGATACGAAGTATTTGGACGGAGTCTCATTGCGTATCAAACAAACAAGGGAGAATAAAAAAAAGTGCTGCAGGAATTCTGAAATTTTTATGTGACCGGTGGACAAGAAATCGAGGCAGAACTGACTTTTTTTTGGTTGATTTAAGGTTAGTGAAGATTTGGAAACTTATTTAATTGATTTGCTATCTATATATACATAGAATACGGTAGTGTTTAATTGAAATTAATGTGGATTTTATCTGTAAGTACTGAGTGGTGGCTATCCGATATCTCGCCGGTAATTTAGTTACACATAAAGAAGTTCGCCGTCGGGTGAATTGACGGCTAAGGAGTAAAGTTAATAGGTATAGAAAAGCTTGGTCGTACTGTCGTGTCGGCATTAGATATGTTCTCGAATCGGACATTAGCATAGTGTAGTAAATCTGTTTCGGAATAGGACTCGGAGTTGTAAAATAAACTGGATTACGTTGAGTTGAAGTGCGTAGTATGAATTAATATTATGAATTATGAGGCTTATTGAAGATTAAAGCGAAGAGAAAGAAAAGAAACATTAGCAAATGTTATTAGCCCGCCCGTGGGTGAAATGCCCTTGCATGTACAGTGAATGAACCGGGAACTGTGTTACATAGTGATCGTAGTGGCGCGCTGGCAGTAGTTGCTGAGATCCCGCGCGTGGTGTACTAGAGTAGAGAAATTTGAGTTGGCGATCAGTCGCTAAATTTATGATTGGAAGTAGAATCCGTGAAGCTGGGGATTCGTGCGGTGAGTCGTAGGCGTTTTATGCTGATTATAGTGGTTGAATAGGTACCTACGAATACTGAGGCAAACGGGTTGTGGTAGATTTCCGTTGGAAGTAGAGGCGGAGCGGAAGAACGTCGTATTGGGGAGTCGGAAGGGGTGTCCCCGGGGAATTAACTTGGACCCTGAGAGCGGGGTGTAATTGAGGACACAACCCTTGTTGTAATCCGGTGAGCCGAGTCTTGCTCGCGGCTCTTGAGGCTCGAATTCGGGGTGAGCAAGTGGCGCCCACGACCCGTCTTCGACGAGTTGGTCCGGAACCCTAAAGGAGCCTCAGCCGGACATCCTCTCTAGGCCGGGAGGGTAACACGCCTCTCTAGCGTTCCATACATAGAGTACACTACGCGTGACGGCCAAATTTTGAAATTTTTAGTCGATACCGGTGCCAACAAAAAAGTTATTGCGACTAAAATCGCCTTTAACGCAAAGCCAGTTTCGGATCCTTTCAAAATTCAATCAGCTGCTGGGGAGATATCTGTTAATATGAAGGTAACTGGTAGATTTTTTAAGAGTGCTGAAAACGACATCCTTTTGGATTTTTATGTTTTACCCGGTTTGAAATCGTTCGACGGAATCATTGGAAATGATACCTTGAAGGAATTAGATGCAATTGTTGACAGGAAGAATAACATCCTAGAAATTAAGCCTAATATTAAAATTCCTCTGAAGGCCAAAGAATCTAGACAGGTCAACTATATTGAAGTTAAATGCGATCATTTGTCTGAGGTAACGAAAGGCAAACTACAAACCTTATTAATTAAACACGCTGAACTGTTTGGGCCAATAAGTGATAGTGAAGTAGTGGAAACGAGTGTAAAAGCTGAGATTAGAACGTCTACATCGGATCCAATTTTCCAGTAAATTTGCGATCGGAAGTCGACAGGCAAATGGATAAAATGCTTAAAGACGGGATTATACGACCTTCAAAGAGCCTGTACAATTCGCCAATTTGGATTGTACCCAAGAAGGCCAACTCGTTGGGTGAAAAACAGTATAGAGTGGTTGTTGATTTTAAAAGGCTTAATGCAATTACTATATCGGATACATATCCAATTCCCGATATTACGAATACGCTTGCAAGTTTTGGTAAATCGCAGTACTTTACTACTCTTGATTTGACATCGGGATTTCATCAGATCAAGATGAAAGAAGGTGACATTCCGAAAACGGCATTTTCCGCTGAGAATGGCAAGTTTGCGTTCACCAGGCTACCATTCGGCCTTAAAAATGCACCGGCCATATTCCAGAGAATGATCGATGATGTTTTAAAGCCCTTCATTGGGCAAATTTGTTTTGTCTATATCGACGACATCATCATTCTGGGGAAGACGAATGATTCAAGCGGCAATAACCCATCGCATATAATAGAACTAATGAGAAAATGCTGACCCACATCATTGAGCTACGCAGGTATACACGACGTGAATGATAAGCAATTGTTGCTGACAATTACATTGTTTTTTGTCCGAATTCAGTAATTTTAATTGGAATCAGAAATTTTAGGGTTAGACCAATTAGCTATAAAAGAAGATTAATGTGAGAAATAAAGTCTCTTGGGTTTTAAACATCAAACAAAACGATTGTGTTTCATTTGATTTTACCCTGGTGCGTCGATATTGTATCGAAGTACCATTCCCCAGCAGGACGGATTTTGTATTCGACCAGCTCTCAAGAGAAGTAGACGGATTTGTATTCGGCTACCTGCGGGCAGTTAAAAGAATCTGGTAGCTATATAAACACAGAGAGTTCTTAGAAATAAAGAGCTTGTAAAGCGCTTGTTGGTTTTCATCAGGACTCATCACAAGTAGAAGTGCTTGTTGGTTTTTTTACCAAGGACACATTTGATTCGTCTTCGCGGGAATCCGCAATATTCAACAAGTGTAAGTACTTGGTGGCTATAACGATGTAGTTGTGTTCAACAAGTGTAAAGTACTTTGGTTTATATCAACAAGTATAAGTGCTTGTTGGTTCTTTTAATTCGGATCGATATAACAAGTAGAAGTGCTTGTTGTATCATAAATTACACTCATTGATCAGCAGCAGATCAAAGGCTGTAATCAAATACATCAGTCATTACAGTAGTTAACATATAAAAAGGCATTCAAGGTAAACGCAGTGGAGTTAAGCGATTTATTGAATCGGCAGCAAGAAATTGGAAAGGCGATTGAACAAATGGCAAATTACAACAACGGCTTGATTTACCTTAATCAGTAACAAATATAATGGGATCGCAGCACGTTTCGTTACACAACGGGATCAAGTTACCAAAGTTAACGTTATCAGTTTTCGATGGTGATTATCTATTATGGACTCAATTCGATGACATGTATGTGCAACTCATACACACGCAGCCATTAAGTAACACCGAGAAGATGTTTTATCTGGCAAGCAACCTAAGTGGTGCAGCAAGGGCTTTGATCAGACACTTATCAGTCACATCTGACAACTATAAAACAGCATGGGGCATCGTAGTTATTCGGTATAATAACGCTAGGCTGATAGTAACAGCTACATCAAACAAACTTCTTAACCAGCCCCCAACCAATTCAGATTGCGCAAATGACGTTAAGTCTCTTCACGACGTCACCCAGGAATGTTATCTAGCACTCAAAAATCATCAGATTGCCGTGGACACATGGAATCCAATCCTGTTGCATCTTTTGCTTAAAAAGTTGAACAAAAATAAACACACTCTCTATGAGCAGAGATTGGAAAACCCGAAAGAGTTCGGATTCCTTGAGGACTTAAGGTCGATTCCATGCACTGGAAACAGTACAGAGAGATGAGATATCGAAGCGTTTAAGGCCGCCTGGCCATCAAAAACCAAAGAGCGTTTTAACAGCAAGTACAATGCCACATCAAGACATCGCGATGTCTGAATTGTTTAAAAACCAGCTGAATGATCTACTGTAATGATATATCATCACCATGCCTGAAATAAACCAAAACATGAACTACGCGATCCACTAATATCGTCAATGTAACGAGATATGGACTAGCAGACCACTCGTACTGCATAGGTCATGTACAATGCACTATTGCTTGCATTCAACCACACATATCAAATTTCCGAGTGTAGACCATGAATATCCACGCCATATGGCATATTGGAGTGCGACATAAATTCTTGTTGTCGCCATGGCACGCGACCCAAATACATGGTATATGGTTTCAGTGTGAATGAGCGTGCATGACAATAATTCTTATGCATGTTGATCAAGTGGCGCTAGGAATATCGGTCAAGTGCCGTGTGAGAAAATAGGGCACGTATGAATCATGAGAAAATATCGTGTCGTGAGAAAATATATTTCATGAAGATTTATTTCAGGGCATGCGGAGTATTAGGTTAAGTTATTATGGTAAAATCGTATATAAGAAATTGTAAAATTGATTGAAAATAGATTCGGTAGAGTAGAGTCACTGGAAACGGTTGTTTTACTCTAGGTTTGCTCTTGCGAGAATTTTACTTGCAAAGCCATCGAAAGCACGGCAAATGTTTAGGATTAGCTTAAACATGGTGCCAGCAATAACTGCGGCCTCGCCGCTTATTTAGGTTGAATCTTTCTGATTTAATTCCTCACTGTAGAGTTAAAGTAATATTTCCTCTGCATCAGTGAGGACCCACCGTCATCGCAGAAGAATAAAGAAGTATCACAAGGCCCATCAACAAACATATTTCACTACCCACTGAACTACAAAAAGCACACAACGCGTTCGCTAGGTTTCGGGCCTGGGGATACTATACTTCCGAACTAGGAATATAATTATACGCCACGAATTTTCAGCAGCATAATCAAGTTTATTCCGAGATCGTCTCGTCGCCGCCATCATCACGTGATTTGATAGGTGAAGTAGAGAAACAAGCCACAGACAGCTGCAAATGTAATACTGGGAAATGGGAGCTGTCACAATTCAACATGGGGAAAAGAAAGAAACGTCGTATGCAGCATTAGTACTGCCAACAAGAGAGTTCGAGCAAGATGAGGTGAATGCCCGATCACAATGTGCATTGCTCTAACTATGCAAGAAGTGCATGATGGTTACGAGCAGACTCAACGGTCGAAAGAAGTACCGCGAAAATAGGACTCGGAGTCGATAGTCAAGGTTTCGTGGGGGAGTCGATAGTCAAGGTTTCGTGGGGGAGTCGATCCAGGCACTGGGTCATTCGGCACATGGGAAGAAGTGAATTTTGTTGATCGGCTGCAATTTGCTGAGATTAATATCTATTTTTCTAACTTTTTACGAGAAAACCGAGAATCTGGCTATTGAAATTGGAATCTTTCGGGTTGCGATACGAGGAGAATAGATAGGCAGAACCTGGTGGAGGACATCGAGCGTAAGATAAACAGCGTATTCCGAACGAAATTCAGCAGAGTGCGCGTGATCGAATTTCTTTTTTTGAACGGAAATTAGCTACCATCACAGCGGCACGATATCGATAGAACGAACCACAACGTATTGGGGGAAGCACCGGGTATTGTTCGGCAGAAGATCGGTGGAAGCAAGGCGATCCTAGGAGGAATAAGTTGGAGGTACGTCTCGTGAAGGATTAGATTTAGATAGTGATAACGAACGAAACAAGTAGAAAGAAAAGGTTGATTATTATTGTAAAAGATTGCTAAATCACTATAGTTCAACAAGTTCTGTCTTAAGAAAGATCGCGGCGCCGTATTAGCTTGTGATAAGATTAGAGAGGCTACATTAAAGTTTATCTGAGTTTGTTATAGAAAATTGTGACGGGTGTATTTCCTCAGCGGTTTAGTTGGGTAGTGTATCTTTGACGGTATTCGAATCGGGAAAAAGAAGGTCGAGCCGCACCGAATTCTCGTTTTGCGGTGGCGGTTGTTGTTGAGTGGTGCCCGGACTCAACCCTCTGGCGTGAGCTTAAGCCACCCGAGGCTGCCACCCTCGTCCTCTGTAGGAGAGAACAGGGTAATTTGCGTTGTGGCGAGGGTCGTACGGTAACAACTCGTGGCTGTTTAAAATGTTTAACACGTTGGATCACCTTCCAGAATCATTCAAGACGAAACAACCAATGGACACTACATTATCAGAACCTACATCAAGTACGAATACTGCTACGTCAGAATTTCCGTCAGAGAGAACAAGTTCATAACGTGCAAAGCTTTATAAGATTCAAGATTGCAGATCAACATAGTTACGGAAAAGTTGGCCCGAAAACTCGGAATCGAACAAACGTGAAATTCTGTAGTGATAGAAGGCGTCGACAATACAGTTCAACGAGTTTCTGGTAGGATAAATGTTCACGAAACATGTTTGTTTGTGAATTTAATGCAATAAGTTTCATATGCATTACATTATTGAGTGATGTAAGTGTGAAATGTTTATTTTGTGAAAATGAAACTTGTGAACAAAATCAAAAAGTTTACACCAGTAACATGGAAAAAATGTATTACTATTTTGGAGTATCGTAAAGTGAAACCTGTTCGAAGAAAATCTAACAATGCGTTTCTAGCAACATAATAAAAATACCGTGCGATTTCCGAAGACAAAATGAAATTACACCGTAAAATGTACAGGAATGTGTTGATGCACCAGAACCTGCTAAAGAGAGTCTCGAATTATCTATTCCTAGCACTTCCACAATGCAGGCTGTTGGGACAATAGACGGAAAGGGTTAACGTGCTTGTAGCATTCGCCTACCAGAATCCCCTCGGCGACATGTGCTCGGCATGTGCATGGTCACGTGTAAAGATCCCCTTAACCGTCAATATTCCATTTTTTTTCCATAATGGATACCAAAACGCCATCCGCTCGATGATTCTTCCAAATCAAATAACAACAATGCTTAGGTATTTCCGGAGCTCATTCCCAGCTAATATTAATTACTGGCAATGAGCTCAGAACCACGAAATTGTTGTTGTTGAATTTGAGGCAATTCTCGAGTCACCGCGACTCAAAATGTTCACGACGACGACTTTGCTAGTGGCCGGCATGAAAAGCCACTAACAACAACCATAGACTCAATGCTCGCACCCCATCTAAAGAATGTCGCTAATGCGAGCGTGAGAAAACGTTCATGTGATCGAGCATTGTATCAGCCAGCAATAGGTTTCCGAGCAAATTCTGGGAACCAGGACGGAATGAAAATCGCCAAGGAAAAATTGATGGACAGTGATGGGAGTTGCGGTTGAACAGTCAAAGAGTGCGGTTACGATGATAATAAGGTTGGTTGAAGGGTACTCCGCTCATGCGGACGAGGGGCCTTCACGGCCATTTCTAGGGTACCCTGCTCTCAGGGCAATACTTTTTTTTTTATTTGAATTTGCCTCTTGAATGGCAGTAGCCATTCCACTTTTGAACCTTAGCACTCTTAGTTCTGAACTTCGGTCTGGTTCTGAGTTGTGCTGAGGCGCTTTAATTCTTCAATTCGCTACATGCTTCTTGGAAACATTTATTTTGGGCAATGTTTCGCATTTATCAAGGACAAAACGTGAAATAAGAAAAAACAATAACGATCTCGCAATTTTTTCTATCGAGACAAGATATGATATACGCTGCTTCCAGCCATGAAATCAAAACTTACAAGCATATTACTTTGGGTCTGGCAATAAAAAGCTTATTATGTAAAAGCATAAAAATAATCAACTTGCTGTCTAAATATGGGCACTGTTGCTAGTATACTGCTTTGGAAGAATTTCTACGGCTAACAGTACCTACCTGTGTACTGAAGATATTTTACGTCTTCCGGACTTAAATACGGAAGTTGCTTTTGATAACTTCGATCGCTTTGTTGAAACATTAAATGGTAAAGATGCTCTTCACGACACGGTGGCGATAATTTTCCTAAACATTATTCAAAATGAATATACCTTCAACTGCCAGTGAAACTGAAAATCTAGCTCCTAATAAAACTGTATACAGAAATATTTCAGAATCTACACTCCCGACACCGAGAAACCGAAAACGCCGAGCCTTTGAAGAAATAACTTACGAGATGCGCGCATTCACAAAAATATTAAAAATAGCAACTTGGAATAAACTTGACATATCCGCACTCAATAAAGATCTTACAAATTTGATTTCAGCTAAACAATTGGATGTTATGTGGATGTTGTCGCAAAAGCTCAATATACCTGATACTCTAATGTGGGTTGGATATAACAGTAAAATTGTCATTGAGAATTCATCGGTTAAAAAAATTTCGTATCTGACTCCCATAAACGAGTCTCCCACTAATAGTTCCATAGTTTTGAAAACTTTAGAATTGCACCAAAACATTGCAAATGAATACAACGCTCCATACATTCAGGTTTCGTATGATTTAGCAATAGCTCGAACGAGTTATTGCATTCAAACCCAAGAATCTCCAAAAATCGACAACATTTTTATTCACATGGGAGCCTTCCATATCGAAATGGCTTTTTTCAAAGCAGTTGGCACTTTTATTGAAGAATACGGACTCACCAATATCATGACGGAATTCGACCTGATTGCTGAAGGTTCAGTTTCAGGTTTTACTACCGGAAAAAAATTATAATAGGTGTAAAAGATTACACTCTATTATCACTTCCATTCCATTTAGGAATTGAATACCTCACTGCTATCTCGCAACTTCAAGATAACTCGCCTCAAGTACAGCATCCAAAAACACAAAATCTACTCCAATTATATGATCAATATACAGCAGAGACTTCAGAAGGCAAGCACGGTAAAACGGAACAATTTTATGCCATGTACATTGATTTTATAAACCTTTACCATTTACTTATTAGATATATCAGAGCTGGATATTTAGATCTATACTTTTATGCCCTCGGAAATATCATGAGTTTGTTTTTTTACTTTAATCAGCAAAATTACAGCCGGCGGCTAGTGTTTTATTTGAATCAACTACAACACCGATCGGAAATTGCAAAAGGCTCGTTTTGGTATAAGGGGAACCCAAAAACCTTTCTCGCAGATCTCAGTTGATTTAACGTTGGAGCAAACCATCAATGGTGAAGCAGCACGTCAGCTCACGGGAATCGTGAATCTGACGAGCTCTATTTCTACCAGACAATGTTGGGCGCGAAATCACAGAGCTCCAACTCGAATAATTTCACACGTTTTAAATCGTGCAGGGATGAGTGACAATAATGAAGACGTCGCCGCAGACCTACATCCAGATAGAATCAAAGAGCATCGAAAGAAAATTAAAGCTTTCATGCACAGCATCGAAAGGACCACTAGTCCATTCTCTTCCTCCATAGATAAAGACCAACTCTATAATATCTCTACTGGGCAGGATACTACCCCAGAAGTTGCTGATTGCTTGCTAAGAACTGTTTCGTCTGGGAGTGTTTCTCCGAAATCAGTTCATAACAGAATGTAATATGGATTCGGATAGATTTCACAAATCGCTGAAGCAAAATCCGATACAGACTTGTATAAGTTAAAAGAAGAAAAAGGCTATGAAGACTGGGCAAAAAGTTCATGAAGTCAAACTACAGCGGGATTTATTCAGTAGATTATTAGCTCAATCTCTGGTTACTAACTTAAATCTTGAAAAAGTACTGTGTTTCCCAATAACACCAGTTCTATTATCACTATACCATACGAGTGGTTCTTTTAATAAGACTGCAAAATCAGTACTGGTTCAAGAATTAGAAGGAAAAAAATTGAAGAAATAGAACAACCGCCACACCAGATAGATTGTCTTATTGTAGATGGCTTCTTCCTTTTAACTACTTTTAAACAAATGCCGCGAAGTTCTGGAAATTTATCGAAGAAAATTTTCCAATCTCTTGTATAGACTTCAGAAGATAGTGTAGCCATTATATTTGATCGTTACTTCATACCTTCGATAAAAGATTGTGAACATACTCTTCGACGCGATTTGGATGAAAAAGATTTTTATATTGCTAGCCTTCAACAAAGTAGAACTTCTGACTTCTCAAAAGATTTAAAAAACATAAAGTTTAAAGAAGCTCTAGTTAAATTTCTTATCGAGCATTGGGCTGACCAGGAGATGAAATCGATAATCGGTCACAAGACAATATTTCTGATTCATGATTGATGTTACGTATACTCAGTTATCGATAGTGAAGTATCGCGAATTATTGATCATGAACTGACATGTCCCCATCATTTGCTCGTCAAATGAAAGAAGACTCTACTATTACCATCAGAACTTCTGATTAGAGATTTTAATGGGATCTGAAACTTTTCAAAAAGCATTTGCAAACTTAGGATCTGAAGCTTATGATCTTCCATCTGCCATTAGCTAATGTCAACAGTGCTAGGATGGAAATACTTAATAAAACATACAAAGTATCTGATACGTCTCAGCCCTTCTCATTAAATGTGCGTAATTACGACGCTTATAGTTTGCCACCTTGCCGATCAGAGCTACAGCAACGTTTATTGCGAACAAAATACATTGCATGCTTGTGGAGAAATGGGCACAATCGTATTGTTACTGAGATTTCACCAACAAACTTTCCGGACAACGCCGTAGCATCCAGCATGTAACGGTATGATTGAGCGGTGGCATCGCACTGTACAAATAGCCATCAAATGGAACGGCAGCGTCAATTGGGCAAAAGTGCTACCCTTCGTTCTACCAGGTCTACGATCAGGACTTAAAGAAGATATTTCGTCAACACCAGCGGACAACCTTCCGACTACCGGATGAGTTTTTTACCAAAAGCAGCTCAAGCATCAACGACTCCGACTTCCTACGAGAACTCTGATCATACATGCAGGAACTAGTCCCGCACGACACCGCGCACAGCTCATCGAGAAAGGTATTCGTCAGCAAGGATCCGGCAACTAGCTCGCATGTATTTATACGCAACGACAAAGTGAGGCCTCCATTATCATCACCCTATGACGGACCGTTTCCCGTAATCAAAAAGAAACCCAAATATCGACAGATTGAAACCCGCCTTGCTCGCAATCGAACCAATGCCTTCTAGAAGTACGGGCCGTCAGGCTACGTAGTCGTTTTAGCTTTGACGTCATTTTAGCTAGTCATTTTGACATTTCCACCTGGCAGTGCCGTTATGCACGGAGATTTCACGTGTGGATTTTCAGCTAAAATACAAATAAAGCGTAAATTTTTTGTGCGTGGATGCGTTGTAATAATAATATTAAGTCATAACTTGCATTTTGTGTCAATCAATTGTATCGACAGTAAATCGACACGAAACATCACGTAACCTAACAAAAACTTGTCACGAGAAGTAGACGCCTTAGGCGTAACGACTCACCGACGTATTAGTGATATGTAAGAGTAACTATAGGATATAGTCAAGTAGATAGTCAAGTCGCCGGGTTTGAGGTTATGTCCAGTTTGAATGTCAATTTCCTCTCATATATTAACATAATCATACCTACCTACCTGCCATAAACATACCTACCACCTGAATGAAATCGGTGGAACTCTCTTTCGCACTTCCCCGAACCCGGTCGAAAGAGTATCATCAGGACTTTTGCGGCTCCAGCGAGGAAGAGCTCAACTGTGTCATAGTGAGCCCCGCTCGCTCGAAACTACTCGTATCACTTGTATATTATCACGAGGAGTGAATAGATCGCGCCGGAACGCCAAAACACGGAGGAAAATAGTAAATACACCAAGATCTTTGACAGCTGTCATCACGGTACGATTGTGACAAATCAAAATTTCAACCAGCGCTGGAATCAAACGCGCAGAACGACGGGAAATGGGCCAATTCCAGACCGTCGTATGGCATTGCCATGTTCCAATACACGTGAGAGCGAGTGCAACGACCTGAACATCGCGCAACGGCCGAAATGCATTTGAAGTGCATTGATTTAAATACTTAGCAAACGGATTATACAGGATCACGTCTAAGCGGGATCATCAAGTGGAACCCGAGGTTTCTTGCGAGGCGATCATGGCATGGATCGCTCTCTTTATACACGGACAGGGTAAGCGTCAGTTGGTAAGTTAGCTGTGAGTGTAGAAGAATTAAATAGGAATTTTATCGGATTTTACATGTAAAAATCGAGACCGAAGTCGAAGCCGGGAGAAAAGATTGAAGAGCTGCAGTCGAAAAACGGAAAGTTAAGAAGCGAAGACGAGGAGGAATTTTACATAAAAGCTTACGGAATCGTTGTGTGTTAAACTAATTGACGCGAAGTATAGCTCAGCGAAACGGCGGAGTGGCAGGCTACTCGAACGTGGAAGAAAATTTATTTCGATGCGGAAGTAATTCGAAGAAGCAAACCGGCGGAGGTAGAGAAAACGATTTGCGGAAGAAATAGCAGATAACCGAATAAATCGAAGAAGCAGACCGAGTACTGTAGCGTCCGATGACCGCATCCAAGTTAAAACTCTATTTTCAGCATATCTTGCACTTTTATACCTTGCACGTTCCACAACATTATTTTCCTAGATCTTGCAGACAGGTGTAAGGTTCTTTCGTAATCCGTGCACATGTCGCGTCGTCATCAAGAAGTTGAACTCGGGAGTCAGGTTTAATTTTGTAGATTCGTGTTAAATAGAAAATTTTTTTACGTATGTATGTTTTTGCAAAGTTATAAATAGGCAAATCATGTTTCAATTATGTGTTATGTACATTCTCAAACCACTTGAGTTTATAAGAAAACACGAACAGAAACGTAAACAATCCAACACGAAAACCAAGACAACACGAACGTAAACAATCGTAGACGTTCACATGATTGTTACATCTATGCACACTAGATGTGTGGCATATCATATTTCGATCTTTCTTCCAAGAAAATGACCATTAAAACTCAAGTGAGTGTTTATGTTTGGTTCGTCGTTCGAAGTGATTTGCATGAATATGCAAGTTAACGAACAATTTCCAGGTAAAATGCAACACAACACCGGAAAGCTGTGCAACATGGGAAAAACTATTTTCGCTGACAATATTCGTCGCACATCAACGCTCTCACGAAAATGCTAGACATGTCGTCAGCATTTTCTATCTAATATAAGAAATCATGTATTACACGAAAAGCTCAGTTATTTAGAATACGTTGTAATAACCAGGCTTTGCCTGTAAATAATTTTTTTTAATATAAAATTCTTGATTCCGTTGCATATGTGTACACAAATGATGCTCATAATTCATATTGTTTGTATACACATGTGAAACCAAAATACTTTCATATACAAATAGAAATTCTTAGTTAAGATAAATTTATAAGTTCAGTTGTAGTCCAGACTTACACTTGAATAGTCAACTCCAGACAAGAAGAATAAAGTTATTTGCTTTGCGGTTGCCGAAGGAGCATAACAAAAATGGTGTCAGAAGTGGGATACTTCTCAACTGGATCTCTGTAAGTTTGTGATTACAACTCACCTTTTTCCTTTCACATCCTTTTCATCATCATCCTCATATCCTTTTTGTACAACATTTGTGCTATTGATTTATTTATGTGATAACTAAATCATTAATTGGTCCACGAAATGAAAGGACAAATAAATAAAAAAAATGCAATTAAAATATTTGAAAATGTTTATGGGCTTGTCTTGTATTTAAAATTTTCTATTTAAAATTCGATTTTTGAAATTTTATGCAATTTTTACAAAACTTTTAAAATTCTTTACAAACTGCTCATTTATTAGCATTAGCATGAGTGCAAACCGTGAGTTCAGTGGGAATGGTCATATTCCGCTGAGAATCTCGAAGTGCCGTTGTCAGTATTGTGCTTATATACAAGTATTAATTTACAACTTTGAATTTAAAACCTAGCTTAAGCTAATAAGTGAGAACCAGTGAAAGTTAAGTGATAAACATATCCATCAGCAGTAAAACTCCCAAAAGGAGTCATGAAGAATCCAACGAACTAATACGAAACAATTAGAAGCACTTCAAAAACATGACAGGAACCAGCTCTAACTACTATTTACAGCTGCAATCGCATGATAATGACGACATGAACGATAATCAGCTCGAGACACCAACAGAATATAAAATTAAAATTCCTCCTATCACGCTCACTGAGATCGACAGAGGAACGATCGACGTCATAATGAAAGGTTTGAGTATTGCCGAATATTCAATAAAACTTACTTCTGTAGGCAAAAAATTGTTCCTTAAAAAAGTCAAAGACTTCGACAAAACTTATGAACATTTCGTAAATAAAGACGTACGGTTCTACACGCACAAACTACCAGGTGACAAACCAACCAAAGTCGTACTTTCGGGTCTGTTTCCAATGGACGTGACCCAGCTCAAAGCACACTTGCGGGAACTAGAGATTCCGGTTACTGACGTGAGACTAATACAAATTGCCCCTGAAAAACGTCGATACTCAGATCACACTGTTTACTTTCTATTACTTTGACCGCAAATCTGGAGTCAAAGTTTCCGATCTGCGTAAGCACAAATCCATTTTGAAGGTGATGGTAAGCTGGAGATACTATAAAAATAATCGGACGGGACCCACTCAATGCCGAAGATGTCAACGATATGGACACGGGTCATCTTCATGTAACTTACCAATCAAATGCATGCTATGCAGCGAAAATCACGCACACATCGCTTGTCCTCTTAAAAAAGAAGACACTTTCAAAATTCGTTGCGCCAATTGCTTAGGAAATCATATTTCTTCATTTTCTGACTCTCCGAAACTAACCAAATACAAAACACTCACGAAATTTCGTGACACTAAAAACCGCACAAATGCGAAAAGAGGCCCAGCAGAACGGTTCGATATGTCTCGGAATAACTTCCCACCACTGGCAGGCAATGTTACAACAAATTTTCGTTCTACAAACATTGAGTACTCAAATACATCACAAACATACGCGAATGTTATGCGGCAACAAACTACTACATTTCAAGAAAATCCAAATAATAGTGGGCCCAATCAACTATTTACTTGCGAACAACTGATCGAGCTGTCTACGCATTTCATGGCAAGACTTGCTGGATGCACATCGAAGCAACAACAACTACAAGTAGTCTTTGAAGTCTCTTATCGATTCTTATATAACATTGCCAAATAATGAGCAACAACATCAACAATATTAATTGCGTTCTATGGAACGCACAAAGCATTCGGAATAAAGTTGCGGAAACTATTGATTTTATCCATTATAAAAAAATTGATATTCTAATGATCACAGAAACGTGGCTTGGACCTAGTGATAAGATATATTTGCCTAATTTCAAACTTTACCGCCTCGATAGATTAGAGCGAACTGGAGGTGGAGTAGCAATTGCCATAAAGAACAATATAAAACATAATCTTTTGCCGATTCCTAAACTAAAAGTGATTGAAGCTATTGCTATTGATATTCCGTCTGTTAACGCAAAATTAGTTGTCACGTATTTTCCCGGGACAAAGCTAGGTACTACCAAACTTAATAACTTTCAACGTGATATTAAATGGCTTTTTCGAAACTTTTCGCGGGTCTTGATATGTGGTGATTTTAATGGAAGGCACCGAACTTGGAACTGCTTCGCTGCAAACAAAACGGGGAAAATACTGTTAGAAGAGCTGAATAAATCTTGCTTCGTGGCATATCCTCCTACTGAAGCAACCTATTATCCATCAAGAGGAAGGTGCTCTACTTTAGATATAATTTTGAGCGATAGTATCATTAACTTTAATCAGCCGATTACTCTCCATGAGCTGTCTTCACCACAGTTGCCCGTATAATTTTCAATTACCTCGTCACAACCAATCATTAGGGAAGTAAAGTTTAAATAATTAACTTCAAAAACCAACTGGACACGATACCGGAAGTCCCTCCAGCTATTTTTCCGCAATACCATATCCAATTTATCTGACTTGCTACGTCCCAATACAATTGATGAACTAGTTCTTACCATCAACTCACAAATACAGAAAACATTTCAAATATTCACACCGAAAATTCCTATCTCTCGGCCAGATAGGCTACTACCTCCCCACATCAAATTCATTATAAATGAGAGAAATAGACTCAGGCGGTATTGGCAAAGAACAAGAGATCCAGAAGTAAAAAAGAAAATAAACTTCCTGAAGAAGAGTGTTAAAATCGCAATCTGCCAGGCAAAAAATAAGGAATGGGGTGAGCTGATTTCTCAGCTTGAAAAAGGTTGCAACAAGCTATGGCCCTTCAATTAACTTTTCAAGAAAAAGAGTAGTACAATTCCTCCCCTAAAAAATCCCCAGCAACATATAGTCTTCGCTGACAAAGATAAAGCTAACTGCCTGTCAGATAATTTTTTTCAAATACCACACTACTTGTTTCCCTTACTGACCAAAGTACTGAAGCGATTGTTAAACGGTGTATTCGTTTCATACCCTCTTCCTCTCAATTCAGTGAAGAGCACGAATGCAAACCGGCCGAACTTAAATTGCTATTACGGAGCTTAAGGCTCAAAAAGTCGCCTGGTAAAGACTGCATAACTCCGCTTATGATAAAAAATATTCCCCAAGCTGGCATTATGCTTCTTTGCACTTTATTTAACAACTGTCTCAAAATCGGCCACTTCCCGCTACCATGGAAAGAAGCAATTGTTAGCCGTATCCTGAAACCAGGCAAAGACCCGACCTTGCCACAAAGCTATGGTCCTATAAGTTTGCTACCAATAATGAAAAAGTAATCCTGCACCGCTTGAGTACCGAAGTAGATAATACTAATACCATACCTAACTTCCAGTTTGGCTTCAGGAGGAATCACTCAACTGTTCATCAGATCTTAAGAGTTAAATATGATATTTCCACTGCTTTTAGTAATAAAGAATCTACGGGTATGATACTATTAGACGTGGAAAAAGCTTTCGATAGCGTCTGGCACGATGGACTGATATACAAACTAGTGCAAAATCATACCTCGCCATATCTTGTGCGTATAATTAAGTATTTTATTACCGGTAGAAAATTTAGAGCAAGGATAAAAAACACATTCTCCGATGTAAAGTGTATCCCAGCTGGAGTTTATTACGGAACAGCCTTGCCGCCACCACACGCACGCACACATACAAATATTGCGAATGCAATGATGCATTCGATAGTTAAGTGCATTGCATGGCCATCCAAAAACAGGCTATGTCTATGCGTTTGATTGTCGAATGTTGCGTTGCATTGCATTGGGTTCACTGGCCTGAGCGCAACTGATTTGCAGCAGTACTTGAATCAGCTGCGTTATCAGGCCAGCGAAACTAGAAATGTTGGCTGAAATGGCTGCGTGTGTTGTGCAGTGGTTGGACAGCTGATAACGGCTGGTCAGCAACTGTACGTGGCGGATCGCTTAGGAATGGATGGAAATGCTGACTGATCGGCAGTCAGGTTTGAGTTCTGATTCGCGGCGGCAGCGGTGGCTGTCGCCGTCGGAATTTCCATCCGTAATGATAGAAGTTTGGTTTTGTCACAGGACCGTGAAGGTCGTAAAAAAATTAAACCGTCCGTTGAAGTGGCTCTTTGGTTTTTTTGCTGGAAGTTGAGTTATGGCGGTGGAGCGGTGAAGACAAATGGTTCGAGCCGTAAAGATTTCGTCTAGTTCGTAGTCTAGTGCTTCGGAGTAACGCATTCTTGTTTCGAGTCTGTCACGAGCTTCCCGGTTGCCTTGTTCGTACAACTATTCATGCAACGCCCAATTCGATATTGTGAAAAAAAATAAACTGAAGCAATTAGTGGGATGACTAGGCGTTGTGAGTGAACTATGAGGAATTGGTGGATGGTGTGAAGGAAATCTTGATATCGCGAAGAAGGTCCGTTTGAGTGCTAATGTAAGCATGTGGGTGTATAGTTCAGCACATACCGCAAGTTGTAGTAGTCCAAAGTGTGATTGCGTTTGTGATATGTTGGATCTCTAGCATTACTCAGAGAAAGACCCGGCATTTCTTTTTTTGCTATCGTCGAAGTGGATGACGGGTCATCAATAATCTTCCCGTTGACTGATAAATATCTGACAATAAATGAGGTGTGAGATTAGAAAAGCGATATGCCTACAACGTAAAAACAATGTCACATACTCACTGCCTATGCCGCCAACATCAATCAAATCATAGCTGGTTCTAACAGTTGTTGAACATATATAGATTGGTCCAAGTTAGTGGTTAGTTGTAATAAATTAGATCAGATTGATACCAGATCAGCGTGACTTCAATTACCCATACAAAGAAAAAAAAGCTTGAATAGCAATACGAACTCCATCAAAATATTTCTACAACTATTATGTTACATAGTGCACGAATCCGGTTTCATACGCGCCAAAGAAGAAATTGGATGTACGAACGAAAAAGTAGCATTGAATAATTTAAATGAAAAGATTGAACTATTTAAAGGCACATTATTGCCTATTTCTTTAAACTTATCTTGTTAAATCTAACTTATAATCTAAAATAACAGAGAGAAAAAAAAAACTTTACAGTGATTCAAGGAGCACGGTACCGTTATCCAGATCTCACTGGTAAGTGAATTTTTTATTTTAAAATTTTAATGCATTCATATGAGTTTTGGAATTCTAATTAGTGTCGAGTTTTTTTTTTAATTTTAATTCAGTTGAATTTTAAATTGCATGTAATAAATTATATCTTAATGTTAGTATTAAGTTTTAAATTTTGAATTGGATTTTTTTTAAGATGGAATATATTGGTTACTTTGTTTAGTTTTGGCAAATTCTGTGTTCTTATTTATCGTTCATACAGATATTTCACAGTTAGCGATGGCTAACTAAATTTGGCAAGCTTATAGGTTCAGTGGAGCCATGTGTGGGTTCCTTTTTTTCCTTTTCCGGTAGGTTTTTCCTTACGTTGTGTTTTTCTTTTACTATTTTTTATGCGTGACACAGCTAGGGCTTGACCTGCCCCTCAACTATCCACGACACTGGTGACTAGCCGGCACTTTAAGTCACGCGAGGGTAGCAGGTCAGGCCAAAATTTCTGTTGTGGTGGCGGCTGTTCACACCTGTTCCGCAACAAGTTCCCCAGGGCTCTTGCCTTAGTCCCCTCCTGTATAATATATTTATTGCTGACATACCAATCGAGAGCCAATGTCGCATCGCTGCATTCGCGGATGACAGCAATTTATTTTTCGTCATCGGACCCAAGTATTATAATCAATAATCTTTCCACTCAACTAAATCGAATCCATTGCTTTTACGACAAATGGAAAATCAAGACTAATTTATCGAAAACGCAAGCAATATATTTCACTAAAAGAAGATCTAATCGCTTCCTGCCATCTCCAACCCTATATACACGGCAGCGTAATTAAATGGGCTTAGAGCGTAAAATATATCGGCATTGAACTAGACAAAAAGCTATCATTCCACTCTCACGTAGATTATGTGGCAGAAAAGTGCTCAAGACTCATAAGAATTATGTAACCCCTTATCAACAGAAAATCTGCTTTGTCCCTGGATAATTAAATACTCCTGTACAAAACAGTTGTCCAGCCAATAATCGTTTACGGCGCGCCAATTTGGAATTCTTGTGCGAAAAAACACAAACTAAAGCTACAAAGAATACAAAACAAATGGCTAAAGATACTTTTGAACAAACGTTGGTACGCTTCAACCATTGAGATTCACATGCAAAGTGAAGTCAAAACAGTAGATGACCTTGCCACTGAATTAGGTAGCAAATTTAGGCAAAGCATTGCCAATACCCTAATCCTTTAATTATGGCTATTGCAGACTTCACCTAGCCAACCAGCTTTGATTTTAATGATGTATTAATTACTATCTACATTTAAACAAATTTCTTTCGGGAAATCATTAGGTTAAGTATAAGTTAGGATAAACTAGGATAAGTTTTTAAGAATTAAGAAACTAGGGTTTTCACCGTGCTAATTTTCCCTAGACGTAGCTAAAACACATCAAATATGCATCAAAGTACTAAGTATATATAAAAACAACAATGCTGTAAAGACACTGTGTGATCGCAAATGAATTACGACTGTAACCAAATGTATATTATATGCACTTAAATAAACTCAGCTCAACTAATACATTTTTATGTATCTGTGCATTTCTAAATGACTTAAGTTGAACGAAAAGTGAAAGTGAAAATTACAGGATAGTGATATCGTGTTACGTGCTTTTAATCCATGGTGTGATTTTTTAAGGTTGTCTCTTTCAAGAGTAACCAATTTTATCGCTCGCTTTAAATAAACGCTTTGTTGTTCGAAGAAGTTATTAATTTTCTATTTCACGTTCACAATTCGTTCTATGCATACGTTCCAATTACATTATAAATAATGAACTATAATCTAACAAAATTTTATTATTGCAAAATCTTTAATTATTGAAAAAGTGTATAGAAATGTTCGATCTGTTGAAAGCAGAATCATATGAAACGATTTCGATATTGTTTTGTGATTCAATATTTAAAATTTCGTTGATATTGTCTTCGAAACTGCGTTAAATTGTTCTTTAAAATTTTTATAACCTTGTTAATATTCTTTTCGAAAACCTTATCGAACTGTTTGATATTCATCGCTTCGATAATTATAATTCTGGTGAATTGTTCGCTGAAACTTCGTTCTAATTTCATTTTATGAAATTTTATAAATAACACTTTATTTGGTTTCCCCGTGGAAACTTCGAGTCTTGCTTGATTACATCCTAACCCGAGTTTCGGAAAAGGCGAAAGCTGCTTGTATTAATCGTTCCTTTTCTAACTGGGACGAACTTAAAAAATTTCTGAAAACAATGTATCAGGACAAAAAAACACTACACAGAAAAAATTAAATTGGAGATTTGAACAAATCATAGTTATTTGACCTTAAAATTTGCTCATCCAAAAGCTTTTATCATCGATAATACTAATAATTATATAATTTTATTATTTGAAATAACATTTCACTTTTAGATATTATTTCAAATGATTTCATTTATTTCAAATGATATTTCAAATGATAAATTTTAAAGAACGAAAATTGCTTCAATTTATTTGTAGTTCCATTTAGTTCCAGTTCATAGTTTTCATTGTATGATTAGGCCAGGTAAACAAGCGAAACAAAGCTTTAAGAATTTTGAAACTAACAAATGCATTGTTTTAAAGTTCTAAAAAGTTAGTTTGCTTTTGAGAAGACCGGACAACACATTCGATAAACCAAAACAAAATATCTGCTTAAATTGCAAATATCTTTGTTTGATTCTGCAAAAAATCCTCTACATTCTGAAAAAAGTAAATCGTACGTCATCATTTGTCGTTTAGATCTCGTCGTATTTATTCCGTTGTTTAGTTTTCGTCATTTAAATATCGTCGTGTGGATTGAGTCGTCAAGTTGTTGTCGTTTGTTGTTTATTGCAAGTGTTATGGGTGACGAAAATATTGTAATTTTCGACGTCGGGCAAGTTTTAGGGGAGGCTGAAAGGCTGTTGATTGAGTGGGGCCTACCAGAACTTGTAGCAGACTTTTCTGCTAAAGGCATCGATGTTGAAGCATTCAAAGGAATGACAACAGCGGACATCAGCGAACTGATTCCTCGTGAAAATTATGGACTCCGCATTAAACTCCGAACAAAACTTTTTGGATGGCGTGAATTAAATGTAAGTACTGATTAATAATACAGTTTTGTGCGGATACATATGTTCTCAAGAGAAGGCAGGTGTTGTTAAATTAGATTTTGTCGTTGAAAAAAATCTTGTCCGCTTATCTTACAAAACACTTATATGTTGTTAAAAAAATAGAACGATAAGCGAAGATCTTTTCATTCGTAACATTTGCTTTACATTATTCAAAAGAAATTACAACTGCATAAGTAATAAAAGAGACTAGAGAACAAATCGAATTTAATATATGCATATAGAATAATATAAAAAAAAAACTATGCAAGGCGAAATTAAAAGCACTAATATAATTTGGAAATACGTTACTCTCTTCTTTTTTATTCTAAAAGGTTATTCAACACCTCTAGCAGAAACACTTACATGCCACAGTTCAATTTTGCCTTGGCTTAGTGATAGTGATTTGAGTGGCTCCCCGACTACTTCATTTGTTTCAGAGCCAGCAAGTGATGGCTCTACGAAAATTTCTTCTCTAGCATATATTGTAAGTGTTAGAATTTAATTAATTGTAATACAACAATGTATATATTTTCAAATTTATAATATTCCCATGGTATACCGTGCATAGACACTCGTCTACGCATCAAAACATTTAATGAAACTCGAGTCCACGAATGTGCACGACTGTTTACTGTCATGCACATTCCCAGACAGAATAACATGACACCATGTATGTTCATTGCTCGTTGGTGCAATGCACATTCGTAGACAAACACAGAATTCGCTGATTTCACGGTATACCATGGGAAATAATTTTTCGATGCAAATTATGTCAGCAATTAATTAGCATAAATAGAGAATACCAAATAAAGAAGATTCATTCCATCTCCGAACTCAAAAGGCGTTTCATTGAGTTACAAACATTGGCGACCGTGACAGGACTTAGCTAAAGATGTCGGACCTCATAAATAAGCAGCAGGCTTTAGGAGATGCAATCGAACGGATGGCAAGGAACTACGCCAAGGATTCGCAGACAAGAAAAACTCGAGACTACCTGGAGTAAAAGAGAAGTCAGCTCCTTCAGCACTGGCAGCAGTTCCACCAAAACGACCAGGACCTACAAGAAGTCATTGAAGAGCATAAGGGCTCTCCATACGTAGCCAACAGTTACTACGAACAAGTTAAGAACTCTTCACCCACCTGAAGCTTCACGATCCAAAAAACTACTTCGTCTTTGCGGGCGATCTAAACGCAAAGCACTCCACTTGGCTGGACGCCTGGAACAATCATCGCGGAGTATCTCTCCATAACTGGATTCAAGTCAACCAACTTGAATTCAAGTGCAAACTTTATGGCCCTGAATTTCCAATCCTTCCCAGATCTGGATCCTATCTGGACATTTGTATTGCTGATGCGAGACTTGAGTTTGTCTGTCTCTCCGCAAGCGAGAAGCTACGGGCACTTTCCTATGATAGCGACCATTTGGGTACAGTCATGATGATCTAACACCCTTCCGACAGTCATTTTATCCTACCCACCAAGGGAAAGGAATTCCACCTCGATTACAAAAAAAAAAGACTGGAAGAGATTTCAGTGAAGAATGAACGCGAAATTTCTCGAGAGGTGTGCAAACGGTGCCGACTCGATGGCGCCCAATGACGAAATAGATAATTATCTAATGAGTCTAGATGAGCTGACATTGAGCACGATCGAGTCCAATGTCCCGCGATCATCAAAAAACAGCAATATGGAAGGCTACAAAACCGCTATCATAGAGAAGCTCCAGAAGCTTAAGCGCAAACTGTTGACTCGCATCAACAATATTTACAGAGGGCTCCAGAATTACAACCACCCTACTCTCAACACCGTCAAGTCTATTTTAAAGAATGTCCGTTACTTGATCAAGCTCTATTATAAGAACGAAGTGAGCAGGCAGTGGAGCGAAGAAATCAAGAGTATATCCTGCACGGACTCGGACAAAGTGTATGCACAGATCAGTAGCATCTTTCGAAAAAAAAGCATCCACAGGCATCTCAGAGCTTGAAGTGTCAGCGAACGAACGGCGTTTCTTTCTCGGAACGGATGCCGCCGACGAAATTGATTCTGAGCAACAAGGTCCCATAACTATTACGGACGAGGAGCAAAAGCTAAAAGTAATAGGCAACTATTTGGAGGCAGTTCACTCTCAAAACCACCACATGGGCAAACCTCGACGGGCATGAACTTGTGATACGCAGGGTGAACGAGTTCGGCGCCTGCTACAATTTAACCAGTATTTACTGGCAGATAGTATCCCCTGCCAAGAGTTAAATAGCTACTTCGTGACATACAAGCAGTTGAAGATAGTCTTCAGGTCTCTAAACAACAAACGCTTGTCAGACATTGACGGCGTCCCGAATTTTGCACTGAAACACCTGCCAGATACAGTCATACGACAGTACTGTATCCTCTTCAATAACGCCCTGAACAATTGCCACTTCCCAGAACGCTGGAAAACGGCCAAAACTTTCCCGATCCTCAAACGAGGAAAGGATCCGAAAAATGCGCGCAGCTACAGACCTATAAGTCTTTTTCCCAACGTTAGCAGTGTCTACGAGACCCTCATTAACAGCTCGCTGCGGGAATACGTTCAGGACACCAAGCTTGTTATGCGATATCTGAGAAGATATGCACGCACATGTATACATGCACATGTATACGCGCGATCTTATTTCTTAGCGATAAGCCATCCTAATTTATCGCCACTCGAGACTTTTCTCGAGTGTTATTTTGTTTACGTTATTTCTCGTCTTCGAGAAATAATCATTTAAGTATCTAAACGTTCTCAGATCGTAAATTATCGTTCTTATCGCATCGGCGTAATTTAATATTTTCTTTATCTTTCCACTGAACTCCTCTGAACTAATTTTGTAGATGCTGACTTGACGTTTGTATCTTGGTCTAGATATTTAAGTTAATATAAGATTTCAGTCTTCGTCAAACCGTCGACTCGCTCGATCGACAATTAACTTGCTCTTAGCTTGCTCTATTAATTAAATAAAACTTTTACATTTAACAAAGTGTTTCAATTGAACAAGTGAGCAGACACATCAAGTCATATAATCGTGGCCGAGGGCATAACAAGCTGATCAGTAACTGTCAGTTTGGCTTTCGTACAGGTCACTCGACTGTACACGCAGTCACAAAAGTCGTTTCCGACATTTGTTGGCATCTTAACGACAGAGAACGCGTAGGCGCATGTCTCATTGACATGGAGAAAGCATTCGATACGGTGCGGCTCGTACTTGTCGTTCCGGGTTCTAGATACTTTCATTTTTCGTTCTTGCCGAGATTTGGTGAGTGTTGCCGTTGATTGTGTGTTGTTCGTTTGCCCAGTTGGATTGTGGTGTTCGAACGTACATATATTCCTTTGATGTTCGTCTAAGCTGACGTGTTGCTTGGATGCGTGTTGTTTTGTAGTTAATCTCCTAACTATCATGTCTAACAATTAACTTAATCTAACTTAAAACTAACTAACGTGTAGCATCCGATGATTGGCTAATTGTGATTGTGACCCAATCTCTATTGTTCTCTCTTTTAGAGGACGATGGAGGTTTTTTTTTATATTATGAAACTAAAGAAAAATTCCGCGAACCGTGACACATGGTATATAACAATTGATGGTAGATAAGGAAAGACGTGTAATAGTTTCTTGTTTTTCTCACAGCTGCCGTCACAGTACGTCAGTTCTGAGCAAGCGAACTGGGGACCATCAATATTTAGTGCACAATGGAATCTTCGAGTGATGCAGTAAGTAAAACAAATATTCAAAAAATTGTTCTCTTTAATTACCTTAATTCTATAGATACCTTTTGGCAACAATATTCAAGATGAGATAAACGATGGACAAGATGAAAACATGACTACCAACATGAGTGAACAAGTACTCGTAAATAAAATTCCTCACAAACCGAACACATGTTAATATATTTTGTCCAGATATCAAGAAGTTATGTTAGACCGTCGAACTTATCCGGAAACTTACCGAAAATGGATGAGCCTTTCGCAAAAGTGAGTCATATGCGGTGTTAATAGGTACCTTCATTTCAACTGCGAAAAAAACAGCCAGTTTTGATTGACATGAAAAAGTTCTCTTCCTCCAGGATAAGGTTCCGCTACACGAAACGCCACCACATAATAAAAATAACGCCAACACATGTTTAAGCAACGTGATTAGAGTCAGTTTTCCTTCAGCCAGATTGGAATCTGATCAGTCTACAAATTTAAATATTTTCAGAACGTACGAATGGCTGAAGTCTCGAGAAAATGCATGGGAACATCCACAGACGATTCAAATTATGTACATATCTATAATCTAAGTCAATCTTAAGACCGCACTCGAAAGAAGTAGACGTTTGTAATAAACAAATCGATAAAACTTGAACGTGTATTATTTTTGTAAACACACCGTAAATAAGGATTTGGCGCAGTCGGTAGGACCTCAATCCAAAGATAGGGATCCAGTGATCGCACTCAATTAAATTTTTTCTACAAACATTGATTTTTGACAAACAGGTTTCGCAGTGAAAAGTGGTTCATAATCCAGTGACCGAACTTAATTAAAACTAAGATTTGAACATCAATAAAAAAGTGTTTGTGTACGATTGACTAAATAGAACAATCGATAATGTAATTAGTCAAACTGGATAAATTGCTGATAATATACATAGCAAATGCGGAAGCCCTCTAACCTCGCTTAAGTCATTAACTGAGGCTGGTGATCTTGCTAAATATAAAATTTTTTTCACAAATAGTGAATTGTGATTAACGAACTTTGCAGTGAAAACTAACCTATAATTATGCCCTGTCGTTATTAATTAATTACAGTGTGTTATAAGTTCGAAGAGAAAAAAATATCGAGATTATTGTTTGTAACAACCAATCAAATTATTTTTCTTTTAATACCATCTAGGTCCTCAGCCTTCTATTCAAATAGGATGTCGAAGCCTTGGGACTATCCTTCCAAGATATCCAGGTTCAGTACCAGCGGGAAATGACGGCGCTAGCAAATAAATTAGAGCAGCAACATCAGCTCATACAACAGCAGCAAAAATTAATCCAATAGCATTTGGAACAACCCCAACAGTATACCATAAGTTTTGAGTTGACAGCGGACCAATTCTTTAGACGGTTTAGTCAAATCAAAACATTTTATGCCGCGAATTCAGAATATTCTCTACAATAATTTATTCGAGCTGTAGAAAATATCGTCGTCCTATGCGGAAACAACGAACCTCTGTTACATTACGGACTTTCAGCAACAGTTAAAGCGAAAATACAGGGAGATGCTAAACAATGCGTCTAGCGACTAGGCGAAAACACGACTTGGGAAGCAGTCAAATCGAAGTTGAAAGCCTACTACCGAACCAGAAAGAATTATAAAACATTAATGAACGAAAGCCGTAGTCTTACGGTCAGTACGCTTAGAGAATTATTTAATAGTATTAGATCAATAAATTTTAGTTTGAATGAGCTTTATGATTTTGACGATAGTAAACCTAATAATTACTCGCCAGAAAATAACGACAAAAATCTCGCAGAAATTGTTAAAGATATGATCTCTGGTAGTTATCGTACGCTTATTTTCAGAAATATGTCTTTATGTAAACAGAACCGTTTGAAGAGAGATAACTTCCAGTTATAACTCGCAGCTATACTGTGTGAGAGGACTTATAAATGTCAGCAGTGACATTTGAGGATATATGAGAGTTCGAGACAAGCGTTCGAACAGAACAGACGTGTTTCGAGAGTGAAAAGCAGCATTGGAAATTCCGAGTTTTCGGGATTCCGAGTCGAGGACGAGCAAATCGATTAATTGTGGAGTGGTGCAGTCAGTGATTGTGTGCGTAAGTTGAATATTCTTACTGTGGATTGTTTTTTAAATATTTATTATTTTTGAAATATTTCGCTATTGGCGGCATCAAAACAAGCTTGGCTGAACGCGGGAGGATTTTGATTTTTTTTTCCATTCATTTTATTCATTAATTTAAAAATAAAAATTAACAAACGAGTGTGCAACTGACCGCGATGACGGACAGTGGAACGGATACCACCGAGTTAGAAAAGGAGTGCGATTACTTCGCGAAGAAAACAAAACAGAGGCTAGGAAAGCTCTGTAAAAAATTTAATGCTGACGTCCGAGAAGATTTCCTTCTGAGCTTCTCGAGCAATGCAAGCTATCTCTGTGCGCCGGTAAACTAACTGGTGACGAAGAGACAGTGGATCTTGCGGCGGATCTCGAAACAGACGTGGGAGAAACCACGATCGAGGAATATGAGAATGAGGAAAAAATGGACACAAACGATGTCCATAATAATAGTGACGTAGGAGCACCGGTTGCCGGTGACTTAGTTGACTGCCCTTTTAAGGCACCAACTCTTATTCCTAGTGGAAGGAAAAGGGTAAATCCCACTGCCCCACCCCTATCGCCATTTGGCCCAAAGCCAAAAAGAGGCACCGATGACACATCAGTCAGCTTTCCACAACTGTCTGAGGTAGTCAAAAAGGCTAGCTCTGCTGGCCCTCAACCTACTCCTCCAACTCCACGTCGAATGGCCCCGAATCCTGCAGGAAGAAAGGTTTCAACTCTTCAAGGCCAAGCCACCAAGAAGAAAAGCGGGAGTATTCCTCCCATAGTGTGCCACAGATTAGAACTCAAAGGCTTCAGGAAAACTAGAACTTAAAGGCTTCAGGGATCGACTGTGGTTTACTGCGTAAATAACAAAACAACTGGCCACCCAGCAAGCTACAGGGGCTGCCCTGAGGCCAAGAAAATCGAAGAGCGTCGCAAAGCTGCTAAAGTAGAGAAAGCAAGCAAGCACGCAAAAATGACTTCGTGGCAGCAGCCATACAAAACACAGTCCGGCCTGGTATTTCATAAGCCAGCCATTTTACGGCAGGAAATATAAAAGAAATATTAAGAAAACCCCCTGCTCTCACGCGCATATTGCCAATTTGACCAAAAACAAAACAAAGCCAACTGTCGACTCTGTTGTCTTTGGTGAGTGCCAAAATCTCTTTGGCTGCAATCTATTTGCCTTGGTTAACCAGATCAAGGATTTCATCCCGACCTTTGGGTTTTATTACACTTTTGCTTTTATTACACTCGCCATTCGATTAGCCGGGAATGCGTCCTCATAAATTTGCAGCTTTAAATATTCTTACCTTAGCTCACATCTATAAAAGAAACTTCGTTTTACTCCATGAGAATCCCGATATTCTTTTCCTTTCTGAAACCAAGCTTAAATCCCGCCACCGAGTAGCCATGGATGGCTACAAAATCATTCGAGAGGATATGTCTGAAGACCCTAATTCCTCTAAACTGGGTACCGCGTTATTAGTAAAAGAACGGTTCAAAACCCAACGGCATCTGATCCCGGGACTCACAACCATGGAAGTGATCTGCATCAGCCTTCAACTAGGAAATGACCGAATAGTGTTATTCAAAATGGGGCTTGAACATAAATGCCAACAAAAGCGAACTGATATTTTTCAGAGGCACCCATACCGATTTCAAGACAAGAATAAAAGCAATCAAAAATTCCAAAATTGTTATTAATGGGCAGTCAATCACCCCTTCGAAAACCGTTAAATACCTTGGCATAAAGCTCGACCCTAGCTGGAGTTGTAGTCAACACGTTCAGACAAGCCTCAACAGGGCAGCCGGCGCATACCACCACATAGGCTGTATCTTCAAGCCGAACTCCATTATCTCAACTCGAGCAAAAACAATCGCCTATAAACAACTGATTAGACCTATACTTACTTACGGTGCCCCTATCTGGTCCTCCGGTCCTCCTTACGTACTTGAGAAACTGGCGAAATTTGAACGCGCGCCGCATCCTCCGAAATATCACGTCACTCTACTTTAAGGCGAATGACCACTACTATAGGAATAGTGACCTATACCACCAATCAAAAATAAGTGAAGGAAACGGTACGTTACAGAACAAGGCATTACAGTAGAGAGATTCATGGGTTTTTTTTATGTAAGTGAAGAAAAAAAGCTGAAGATTTCTATAATTTACTAGTTAAAACATTTGAGCATTTCGATATTGCCAACAAACTAGTGGGACAAACCTATGATGGTGTCTCTGTGATGTCGGGGGACTTGAATGGCTTGCAGAAAAAAATTGAAGACATTGCCCCTCAGGCATTAGTTATACACTGCTACGCCCACAGATTGAATTTAATTTTACAAGATGCTGCTTGCAAAATAAAAGAATGCCGTATTTTTTCGCCAATTTGACTGGATTAGTAGCATTTATTTCAAACTCTACGAAGCGAACTAGTGTACTTGATACAGTTTTTGGTAGGCGGCTACCTAATTGCAGTAATACACGATGGAACTTTAAGTCTCGAACAATTGAAATTCTTTCAAATAGTACAAATGAGTTGCTGGAAGTATTCGAAACATTTTCGGAAGATGAAGCTTTTACCCAAGATAAAGATACAATTAAAGAGTCTGTGGATTTCATGCATATTTTACCGGATTTCTCGTTTTTATTTTTGCTAAAAACTTTCAGCCTTATATATCAACAAACAGATATTCTATTTAACATTTTACAATCACGAAGTTCTGATATTAATGATTGTAAAGAGCGAGTTAGTAGCTTACTACTAACATTGAAATCATATAGAGGAGACAACACATATTTTGAACAAAGTTTTGACGATGTTTGTAGTAATGTTGGGCAGCCGGTTAAAAGACGTAAAATGGATTATTACTGGCATTTCAGATGCTAAAACTTATTTTAAAAGACTTCACGCGGAAATTTAAGATCTGATAACTACTCAAATTGAAAATAGATTTTCAGATATGAAAAAATTAGATTTTGTCAACTTAATCAACAGTAATAATTTGTAGCATTCGCCTACCAGAATCCCCTCGACGACACGTGCTCGGCATGTGCATGGTCACGTATAAAAGGTACCCTTAGGCACATATGCAAATGCCATATGCATGCCTACTCCGATTCGCATGTGCATCTCAGTATGCATATGTATCCTTCTTCTCATATGCAAATCCACTATGCATATATACCTTAATTCACATATGCATCTCAACATGCATATTTATCCATATCCTGCTATGCAAATCCAACATGCATAGACACTCTACTTCGCATATGCATCTCAACATGCATATGTCCCTTTAACCGTCAATATTCCATTTTCACCTTAATTAATACCAAAACGCCATATCAGTTAGAGGATTCTTCCAGGTCCATAACAGCTAATATGAATTACTGGCAATGAGCTCGGAACCACGAAATTGTTGTTGTTGAATTTGGAGGAATTCTCAAGCCGCCACGACTCAAAATGTTCACGACGACGACTTTGTTAGTGGTCGACATGAAAAGCCACTAACAACAAACATAGGCCAAATGCTCGCACCCCAACTAAAGAATGTCGCTAATGCGAACGTGAGATAACGTTCATGCGATCGAGCATTGTATGAGCCAACAATAAGTTTCCGAGCAAATTCTGGGAACCTGGACGGAATGAAAATCGCCAAGGGAAAAAATTGCTGGACTGTGAGGAGGTTGATCGAATCGAGTCGCGGTAGTTGGACGTAGATAGGGAGTGTGTCGAGTCGGAGAAAGGTGGATCGGTGCGTCGCAGTCGGGAGTGGGTGTAATATCTGTGGTAGAAAGTCTACTAAGTTTGGTGAAGAAGAATTCTTGTGTTGTAAAACGGCATTCATGAATTCAAAAGAGAATTATTGCGCCATGAGACCCTCGCGAATCAATTTTTGATTACGATTTCACGATTTGATTCAGTCAGTGAGTGGATAATTGATACAAATGCAAATATATATCATGAAAATTCGTAATGGTCATAGAACCTCGTGAAATATCTTCACGTAAACATTTAAAGCTATGATGAAGATATATACAGAAAAATGAAGATTGTTCAGGTCATTTGAGTCTAGGACCTGAGTCGACTATTTCGTAAGTTGATTTTTGTTAAAGGTAATCAAACAAGACTTGAAATTTTTTTAAGTAAACAAGCTATGAAAAAAAAACATTTAATTACAAAATAATAATGACTTCATAAATTAAAAATCCTTGGCCTTCTTATTGGGCGAACGTCCAAAAAGACTTTTCTTTCAGGTTCGCGAGGGCCTGGCTGGCCAATGAGCATGTAGATTTCAGGTTTTTAGATTTTCAGATTTTATAAGGGAGGGATATTGACCAAACCATTAGTTCAATGGTTTTAGCTTTTTGTTTTGGTTGAACATGGCCAGTATAAGAGGGTGGAGAACCCCAGACCATCGGGGTCAGGGATCCGTCACCATCGGGGGCCCGGGCTGTCTGCCTCACCCGGGTTCATTTGAGAAGAGAGGCAGTGTTTTTTCCCCTTTTTCCTCATCCAAATTTAATCGTCTGGCTCCGTGTGTTGTCACGAGCACTGGGTCTGCTTAGTCAGCCCATGTTGCAGAGCCACGAGTAGTGTCCTTTACGGACCTATGCCCCCTTTTTCCCTGGGTATGTTTAAATACCAGTTTGCGGCTACACTATAATGACGGATGAGATTATAGGTAGCATCCCGTTTTCTGAGAGCCAACCGACTCCATAGTTTCTATGAACCCACCCCAGCCGCAGCGAGCTAGCAAAGCGGCACCCCAGCATCCGTCGGGGTTGGTTTAAGGGTACTCCGCTCATGCGGACGAGGGGCCTTCACGGCCATTTCTAGGGTACCCTGCTCTCGGGGCAATTCTTTTTTTTTCATTTGAATTTGCCTCTTGAATTCCACTTTTGAACCTTAGCACTCTTGGTTCGGGACTTCGGTCGGGTTCTGAGTTGTGCTAAGGCGCTTAATTTCACAATTCGCTACAAATTTCAAATCAGTGAAGGCGAAGGCTTTTCCCGAAAATCTACTAGACTCTCTTATCGACAGCTATTCCAAAATGTTTGACAAAAGTAAGCTACGAAACGAAATGCGAAGGCTTTTCCCGAAAATCTACTAGACTCTCTTATCGACAGCTATTCCAAAATGTTTGATAAAAGTAAGCTACGAAACGAACTATGTGTGTGGTACTCTGATTCTAATATATTTGGAACCACGCAAAATTTATTGTACGTTTTAATTTTCATATCTGATAATAATTTACAAACGGAAGTATTGGAAATTTATAAATTGCTTAGTCTAGTTGCTTCACTTCCATCTTCTTCCACTTCAGTTGAATGAAGTTTCTCAGCTCTAAAGAGAATAAAAACCTTTTTACGGAATTCAATTTGTCAGTCAAGGCTATCCGATTTAAGTACAATAGCAATTGAAAGGAATTCAGTTAAAATGTTCCAAGAAGATGTCAATTTCAAATTTCACGATAAAATAAATGATCACTTTGCTTCAACAAAAAGTAGACGTATCGAATTCATTTACAAGCATGTGTAGTAAATTATATAGTGCATGATAACGTTTTAATCTTTAGTTTTAAATGCGTTTGAAAAATGTTAATTTTTTTGTAGCATATTTTGTATGTACATATGTACAGTATTGTGGTAATTAATTGAGAAATGTCATTTTTTTCGTTTTATCACACATAAGCTTAGGAAGAAACATTCCAAATTAGCTCAGTGTTCAAATTACAGTTACTATCAAAGTAGCAGATGTTTGTATGCACCTGGTAAGTAGCAGGTGTTCAAATTCCTACGCTAGGTGGCACATGTTCCGCAGTGACAGTTTCTCAGTTGTTGCGGACGACATTAGCGTCATGGATATCAGCGAGGCAACACGTGCTAAAGTGATTGCGCTGAGGGAACACACTTTTAAGACGTACGAGGAAATAGGTAAAATATGTGGAGTGAGTACAGCAAGTGTCGGGAGGATCTGGAAGCGGTTTCAGGAAACAGGAAATGCTGGAACCAACCGTTCTGGAAGATGCGGCCGAAAAAGGTCAACTTCAGCTCGTGACGACAAAACTTTGCATCGAATGAGTGTTAAAAATCCTCGATTAACCAGTTTTGACCTATCCAAGTCCATGGCGGCAGCTGGTGTCGATATTGCACCTTCAACAGTGCGATACAGGCTATTAGAACGTGGGCGGAGAGCACGTCGACCGTACAAGAAGCAGCTTTTGACGCTTCGCATGAAGAAGAAAAGGCTGGAATGGGCACGGAAATATGTACCAAACATGGACTGAGAAGGACTGGGAGAAGGTTCTCTTTTCTGACGAAACCCATTTTGTGGTTCAGGGATTTAGATCCATGTTCGTGAGAAGGAGTAAAGGAGAACCTCTCAATCAGCACCACATCAATCAATCACCCAAGCATCCACCAAAAAAGATGTTCTGGGGTTGTTTCAGCGTTTCGGGGACCGAATCTCTAGTTCCCGTAGAAGGAATGATGAACAGTGCCAGTTACGAAGTCATATTGACCCGAAACGTGCTTCCAACCATGGCTAAGCTGTGGCCGAATGGAGATGGCGTTTTCCAACAAGACAGCGCGCCATGTCACACTTCGAAGCGAATCCAAAATTTCTGCTCAAAAAAAAATCTTACCGTACTGGATTGGCCCGGGAATTCACCAGACTTGAACCCCATAGAAAATTTGTGGGCTATTGTCAAACAAGGGCTTCACAAATGTGACTGTACGACGATGGAAAAGCTGATTTCAGCCGTTATTGACATATGGTTCAGGGACATTGAAATTAAAACTATATGTGCTAGTCTAGTACATTCCATGCCGAAACGTGTCTGTGATGTTATAAAGTCTCGGGGAGGTCATATCACTTATTAGTTTTAAATGTATCCAGAGAAAATTTGAAATAAACTGAATTTTATAAAGAAAACTGCATTTCTCAATTGATTACCACAATACTGTATATTAAACTACTTGAAATAAATGTTTTAGTTTTTATATTTATTGTTGAGATGCATTGAAATGCATGCGAATGATTTTATTATTATTATATATATTTTTTTTTTGTGAGCAAAAGTCCGCGCAACAACCCTCCACGTGGGTGCTCACCGGAAACAGGGTTGCGTAAACGGCTGCTGGCTAAGTTGTTTGGCAACATTTGGTGTAGGCATCTCACATCTAAGTTATCGTGCTGACTTTACTATCAGTGTAATTTTGGCTATGACTGTGATGTTAGAAAGAGGGGTTCTACCGCGCTTCCAGTTTAGCGGGCATGAGCCGGGATATAATATTTCACTTTACTATTTGTCGGAAGTCTATCAGCTGCGTAAACGTAGTAAGTAACTAACTAGAGCAAGGAGAATGGTTGGATCGGCTTAAAAGTGTGCATATAGGTGTTATATAAATAGTAAGTAAAATATTAAATTTTATTTATTTGAAATAACTGGATGTAGAAGAAAATTAACAAGAAGAAATTAATAGAAAAAAATGAACAAAAATTAATTTGAATATTAATAAAAAACTGGGCCCACCCAATCTCAACAAGCACCAGCTGCCACTGATATCTAGAGGCTAGCGAATGCCCAGGTAATTACCTTCCAGCAAACGTCAAGTAACCATGAAAAAACATAATCAAATTAAATTCCTGTATTTGGTCAAATTTAGATAGTAAAGCAGCATGTGCTTTTACTAGAACTTATGTATGATCGTATCAACACCCCACACGGTCGATCACCTATCGACATTGCACGCGTTTCCGGTGCGCCCATCACCTGCAGATGCATGCAGGTCAATTTAATGTTAATCAAGTAAATTTAATGCTAACCACTGCACAGTTCGTTTACGTTAATCAAGTAAATTTAATGCTAACCACTGCGATCGTTTACCTGAACGCGCATCCGGCGTACTGGAATGTAGCAATACATCAATTTGCCGACGCACATTTTCATCAGCATAATTGTATAATAAAAGAAGTTAAAATAAAGATTTTTATTCATTCGGATCAATTAAGCCTTTTAATCAAGTTCAGCATGAGGCTGCGTTGAACACCAGTTTAGTAATTATAAAAAGTTTGAATTTCACAAAACGAAGTTTAAACAACTTATGTGGACCCAAAATTAGCTCGAGGAAAAGTAGCTGCTAGCAATACGTGGAAGAATACATTAGAAAAATATATTATTAATAATTTGCGTAGCAAATCTACATTAAATACTCCGCATTAAATATCTTCCGCCACCACAATGAATCTGGCTAAAGAACAATTTCAGGAACTACTCATAACTATCCGTACTAGAGATGAGGCGTATACACTGGAACAGGTATATGGAACAGGTATTTTTTTGGAACAGCCAGTACCTAGTACGAAATTCAAAAATACTAGGTACGAGTATTTTTGTGGACTATATATGTAATCAAGAATTTACACAATGAATATCGTCCATTTAATTCATTTCAATCAAACAGACGTAATAGTATCCTAATATTAATATAAACTCGTATTTCATACTTGCAAGTGCTTTCATACTCACGAGTATCTCGTACGCGAGACGAAAATACTTGCAAGTACGAAAATACTCGATACGAGTATATACTCATATCGTTCCAAAATATTCGAATACGAAAATAACGTATCCTTCCAAAATACTCGAATACGAAAATAACGTATCGTTCCAAAATATTCGAATACGAAAATAACGTATCGTTCCAAAATACTTGCAAGTATTTTTGGAACAGGTATTTTTGGAACAGGTATTTTTAAATACTTGCAAGTATTTTGGAACTATACGAGTATATACTCGTATCAAGTATTTTGGAACTTGCAAGTATTTTCGTATCGCATATTTTCGTGCTTGCGAGTATTTTGGGGCTTTAGGTTTAGGTTTTTAGGGCAAAAGTAGCTGAAATCGGACAAAATCGGCCAAGTTTGAGTTAGAGTTGTTTGGGACATAACGGGCCAAGACCTATTGCTGTGTTACAAAAATTTACGTTTTGTAGGGGAGTAAGGGTTTTTTTTTAAAGTGGTCGGGAAGTATGTTAGTGATATTTTAAGGACGAAAAAATTTTTGATAGGAGAAATTGGGAAAGTATTTTATTCAATTATTCAAAAAGTTTTTAGGGCAAAAGTAGCTGAAATCGGCCAATTTTAGGTTAGAGTGGTTTTGGACATAACGGGCCAAGACCTGTTGCTGTGATACAAAAATTTCGGTTTTGTAGGGGAGTAAGGGGTTTTTTGGCCATAGTTTGCCAAAAACTGCCTTGACGGAGCTTTCGATGATTGAAAGTGGTCGGGGTATATAATAGTGATATATTAAGGGCGAAAAAAATTTTGATAGAGACATTTGGGCAAAAACGTCCATTTTTTCCAAAAAAAATTTTTTGTTCAGCATGACCTTCCTGAGTTGTTTCGGGCGAAATTTCCATACAAATCCGCGAAAAAGCGGCTTAGTTTCTAAGATACGGCAAAATGAAATCTGCCGGAAAACCGTCCGCAAAAACTGAAAGTAACTGTTCAGATCCTTTTTGGCTCCACAGTTGGCTTCTCCGGCTGTGCTGAAGTCCTCCTCGTAACTGCACTCCAACCCTACCGGGGTTGTGACTCATATCCAGCCTTACCGAAGAGATTGGCCCTCTAGTGGGTGTATGTTTAATAGACGAAATTTTTTTTTAAACATTTCTTCATAAAATTTTCGATAAACTTCATGCTTCAGTGAGGCGAAGTGGAAAACCGACAGTGTTAGATTAGCCAGGAAAAGTTTGGTATCAGAAATCGATTGATGAAAAGTCATATAGATGACAACAGGATTAGTTGGTCCTATCTTACTAAATGTTTCGACATTGGTAATTTGAAAGAATACAGGAGGTTTTTTATGCATATATTAAAATGAAAATCAAATTAAATCGATTGATTTCCCTTAGATGGCTCTTAGATTGGAGACTTGCCAAATAAATGACCGACCATTGAAAAGTTACGGACAAGCTGCACGGACTAATAACTCAGTATCCTTTCATGGTCATCTGCACCATCACCATTCTAGCCTGGGAACTTTGTGTCTGGTGGGTGGGGGAGGGCATACAACACCGTTTTGTTACACCACTGCAAATCGTATGTACTTGTATGTAGTCATATATATGTACGAGTACATACTTCAAAAAACACTAGCTAGTATTTTTGGAACAGGTATTTGGAACAGGTATTTTTTTGTACTCGTACTAGGAATACCTAGTATGTGAAAATGCGAGTACGACCCAACTCTAATCCGTACCCTTAGCTTTCAAGAGCGAGGGAAAAACTTTACTTGTTGCTCCGCCAAATATAAAGGCGGCTTTAGATATGCGGTGTTTGTCAAACACCTCCTATTCGCCAAATACCGAACACCTAGTCAAGTAATTTGGCTTGGTGCTTGCGGAATGACAAGCACAATGAATTAGGCATTTGGGCATTGCCGAATGTTCGCCAAAACTGGAAGATGAACGAGCTGCGGGGATCCGACACAGTGCTCGTCTACTTTGATGTGAGTTGAAAGTTCGACAAACTACGGGAATAGCGAGCACCCGAATGTTTGTGCTTGGCCTAGGGCAAGCACTAGGCGAGCAACCCAACCACACATGCGAAGTTTGCCAAACTAGGTGCTCGGTATTTGACAAACACCGCATATCTAAAGCCGCCTTAACGGAACTAGGATAGAAAGCAAAGTCGAAGATTTCATATCGAAGGTCAACATATTCAAAAAAAAAAAATGATGCGAAAAAATGTCAGACGAAATAACGCTTAAAAACTTTCCCCTTCTGTTAGAAGGGCAATCACAATGGTGGATGGGGAAAAAGAATGATGTTATAACCTGGGAACAAGCCATAGGAAATTTACGGAAAACTTTTGTCCCAACCAAACCCTACAACCAATTTTACAGCGAAATTTTTGAGCTGAAGCAGACTGACGCCATTCCGACTGACGATTTCGTCTGCAAAAAGCAGTTTGTTAGCAAAACCTGCGAAAGGTAGACATTCTGAGGAAGAACAAATTGATTTATTTTTCGGTTCGATAAATTTGATATAGATATGGAAAACATGGCATCGTAAGAGCAAAGTGGCCAAATTAAACACCCCAACCATTAGAAACAGAGCCGACATCTGCAGCAAGTTTTTCCTTCAGCAGCGTGCAGAACCCGAACAGAAGCTCCGAAGCCGCCCTGCAATCGACGTAACTATTAAAGTGGAAGAAGGCTGTTTAGACTTAGTATGAATTCCAAATCATTGCATGCATGCATAGTTCATTGTTTGCTAAAAATATTTTGTTCTGCATGTGCACATCGTGATACACATATGCTATGCATATGTGGTGCAAATAACTTGATGACGTGTGATCTAATTACACATCATAAACGTTGTCGCGCAATTTATCGAGTAAATAATTTTGTTATGGCTACTATGTATGATCAAATGTAAATTCTTAATCCAGCTGCATGAGCAAAAATTTTCATTGTTTGAACAAGCGTGATAAATTCAAATAAAAAGAGGACGAACGTGTCAGTCGCCCTTGGTCAATACAGCAAACAAGTCGAGTGTGTTATTTTGAATTGTGATTTTCAGACAAGTGAAGCCGTTGGTTTAAGTGCCAGCAACTTCTTATTTTGCATTTTGTTACGATTTAAGTTGCTGGCTCAAGTGCCAGCAACTTACACTTGTTCAGCGTCATTGGCTGAAGCATAATTCGCCCTTTGTTGGACCGCTCGTGCGTACCGGTAATTGGAATCGCTAGTTCAAGTGCTACCAATTCAGAGCATCGATCAAATTATTAGTTCAAGTGCTGATAATTTTTGCGTACCCGGTTAACGCCCTTTAGTACCAGCACAAGTACTGCTCAGAAACGCCTGAGTTAACAAAGGCTGTGTTTCCATCGATACGTGAGCGAGAGCCGGTATAGTCAGCTACAGTTTATACAAACTTCTGCTCAAAAAAGGAATAGCCTTTGCAAAAGAAGTTATCTGTTTTATGTTGCTGGTGGCAAAGGGAATCAACAAGAAGTTATATATACGATTGTCGACGTCAAAATCAAGCATAAGATAGTTCCTACACAACTACTTGTGCATCCAGATTCGCATGGCAATAGAACACTTCTGGGGTGGGATTTTATTGAAGACGCCTGTTATCGTTACTATCAACAACGCGCACTAAAACCCTTTATCCCTAACGGGGATGCAAGGGCGGCAGTCTTTGGGTGGCTTTTGCTCGCGAAGAAAAAGGTCGCGGATGGGCGCCACTCGCTTCTAAACCGAATCTTTGCCACGCTACCGTCGCCCTGAAGCGAGAAGAGGATGACGGACCCTTATGCGCAACCCCGTATCACAATCGATAATCACAACCCTATTCAATTCACGATCACACACTTTATTGCACTATTGTAACAATGATAACTTTAATTCAGATCACGTTGTTTTCTATCGCGTTACCATTCAATGGTAATCTTGTTACCCTCCCGGCCTGGGGAGGATGTCCGGCTGAGGCTCCTTTTGGGTTCCGAACCAACTCGTCGAAGACGGGTCGTGGGCGCCACTTGCTCACTCCGAATTTGAGCCTCTAGAGCCGCGAGCAAGACTCGGCTCGCCGGATATCGTCTAAAATCTTGCCCTCAACTAGACCCCTGATCCCGGGATCAATATTGATTTTCCGAGGTTCCCTTTGCCACTTTTCGATTTGATTTCACTTTTCACTTTTCGATTTGATTTTTATTTCAATATTCTTTTCGCCACAATATACCTGGTAATTTTTAAAATAATTTGATCAGCCAAATCCACTCGCATCGCCAATCACTTTTCGATTGATTCAAATCCCGCTCATTTTTACTTGCGCCGCTTCTTCGGTACCGCTTTTCAACAGCACCTCCAGTTTCGGGTCGATGGCCCAGTCACACGTGCCACCTCAGACCCAAACCCCTTTTTTAGCACTTCAACCAGGGCCTTATAACTTTATGGCAAACAGCTGATGAGTAACTTGTTTGCATCAGCTGTGCGCCACAGCTGCAGTGACAATTGGACTTGTCAAAACGGCCACTGACAATTCGCCCGCAATGTTTTGTTGACACTTATGTTCAGGTTCCTGGAGCGCCTCCGCTGGCGAGAAAGTTCCAAACTTTCTACGAATTGGTTGTTCCGCAGACTCTGCGCTCGGTAGTGATAATAGTCAGGTAAGTGTTATCTCTTGTTTTCCTATTAAGGCGTTACACCACAGTAGAAATTACAAAAAATTACATTGGCTTAAAAAATCCTTTGAAACCTCTAGAATAAGAGGCAAACGGTTTCATACCTTCTAGAAATCGTTTTCAAAGAAATTTCGAGCACTTTTTCGACTCTTCCCGACTGCTCGAAAATCATTACCTGCGGTATATACGGCACCTGCTCATTGGGTACAGCATTATGTCTTATCATACGATTTCCAACTTCTCTAATACACTAATATAAGTCGTTATAGAAACATTTTCAAGCATGTTGAACAATGTCCTTTGAAGTTGAGAGAAGACGTAAATTTTGCTTGGAAGTTATTCGAATTTACGATTTTTCTTGCAGTGCTAATTTTTCACACGTTATTTATAGCCTTGACATTTATGTGAGTTACAATGAGTGAAAAGAAAGTGTATGCAAGCCATAAAGGCTCAAAAATATCGTATAAGACGCGAAAGTGGATTCTGACGTTATCGATGTATAAAGTGAATTTGGTTACTTTTTGTTTTCTTTACGGTGCTGGAACAGCAGATTAAAGGTAAAAAAAATTGTATGATCAAAATTTTTTATTTTATCATGCTTGAAACACTAGTCAAAACTTTGAACGCGTTTTTCTCGAAACACGGTTTTTCAAATCGGCACGCAGCATAACTCAAACAATCAAATTAATATCACATCTTTAAAACAACATTCCGCATAGAAATACGTAGCCGATTTTCGATGAATTAATATCTCGATTTTTTAGCTACAAATAAGTGCCGGTTTTTTTGAAGTAAAATGCACTTTTTTTCAAATGCTCGCCAATTTTACAAAAATAAATATTTTCAAAATCCCCTACGTATTTCTCTAGCTATACTAATGTTCTTTAAGAAAAATTTATTTATTTTGTTCCAGCTTAATTTTTGGTGCACTTCTACTGCGTGTCGCGGAGCCCCTCCAAAAAAAACCGTTCCGCAGAAACGGCTGTTGGGCAGCCATTTTTTAATATTTTTTAATTAACAAATTTTTTTTAAAAGCTTCAAAGCATGCTTAACCAACATCCTTAAAGAGAATTACTGTTTTACTTTTCCTTCCACTTAAAAAAAAATTCCAGAAAAACGTTAAATTTTCGCTCTCTACTGTGGTGTAACCCCTTAAGTTCAGTTGCTTGGTGTGGAATTTTCATCTGTTTCAGGTCGTAGCTGGCGGAGAGTTCGCTTCCAAACACTGGACATGCAGGCTGCCGATTGCTGATCGTCGATGCGCTCCGGGTTTTATCCGAGTCACCAGGATATCGAGGCGATCTGGTCGCGATTCCGTCCCATCTGCACGCCTCATTCGGGCCTGGCGTTCGAAGTTCTCGTACGACGCCACCTACTAGATCCTCAGGTGAACCTTTTTGAGTTAAATTTATATTGGAAGTGTCTAAATCTGAGGCTCCAAAGCGGAATCGTGATGAGAGTTCAAATTCAAAATGATGAGAATTCAAATTCAAAATAATTAAAACTCAAATGTTCTAGCAGACATTCAAAATTTGGCAGGAGTCGATCAATTTACGACCACAAAAGAGTCTCCCCCGGAAAATTGGAAAGATGTCTTTTTTGAAGGGGTTTAAAAGCCATAGCAGCTTTTGTTAATTTCGATAGTGCATTCAAATCGTAGTATTCCGAAACAGAAAATTAAGTTCGTCAGCAGAATACTAATTCCATAATCACCATAATCAAGCATATACGGAACTTCAAAGCTTAGGATCTCTAAAGGAACTTATCTGAAGCTGTGCAGACATTAAATGATTGCGCAGTTCTAACGGAGCAGGTACATCTTAAGAGCGCAAAAAAGAACATTTCTATATCTAATTATTTTAAATCTTTAACCCGAACATGCGTTTCTGTGAAAAATTAAGCATTTGTAAAACATTCACGTGAAAAGCCTATATTTTGCAATTTATTTTCCTGTAATAAATACTCAAGCTGCGATAATAAGAAATATGTGAACATAGTTTGCAGTAACCTTTGATAAATATAAAGATTAGGACAAATATCTTCAACGTTCCTTTTTAAACCTTTAAAATCCGACCACCTGCAAAATGGGACCATTTAATTAGCGACGCTGAGGTGGTCCGATTTCAAGGTTTCACTGTGTTTATAAAATTTATATAAACATGATACATCGTATCCATTTCATTGTCGAAAAAAATTTATTCATTTTATTCATACAAAGCACACCTCAATTTTTCTTCAATAAATTAATCTTTCTTAAAGACGAAATAAAGGAGATAGTGTTAGCGTGTCAGCTTGCAAAACGTGGTGTTGTTAATTCCAATATCCTGTCAAACACCGAAATCAACGATATCATCTCACATGTCGAAACATTGCCTTATGAAAACGAAATCCAGGCTGTCGAATATGCCACACCTATGATCCTTCAAAAAGATTCCTTACTTTTGTACGTTATCTGTCTGCCCACAACAGAGAAAACTACTTTCAACTACCTGTTAGTTCGTTCCACAGTCATGAATGATAAGGCAATCTTTCTTAATTATACAAACCTCCTCGTATCGCAGGAAGTGCGATACGGTGGGAAAACAAATTGTGTAATGATGCAGAATATAACGATCTGTAATAGAAACCAAATTCAGAAGATAGAGCCGAATGAGTGTATCTCGCAAATCATCGACAGAACAACCGCGCTTTGCGATTATCATTATCAAAGCAAATCTACATATTGTCGAAGTCATAAGCGAAAGTATAATCTATCTAAGCAACTTTCATGGCAAACTCTCCCATAGGGAAAAAACTCAATTCCTGAACGGAAATTTCGTTATCAACCTCCAAAACGATACAGTGGAAATTAACAACATTCAATATAGCAGTAAAGAAATTAATACCATGCACCTTTTGCCTCCAATCCTACACGGTAATTTCAAGGAGAAAGATGTTAAACTTGATCTGGAATACCTCCATAAGCTCCATTTGGACAATGTTAAAAAACTAGGATCCTTTTCGTTACAAAACACCACGTCCATTATATCCTATGCACTTATTATTGCCCTGATAGCATTACTTGCATTATTATTCTTCAAGTTTCGATCTAAAGCTTTTATTACAAAATTACAATCTAACGTGTCCTATACTTGATACTAAATGATCTAGACTCTCTTCATGATCACGACCGCTTTCGTCCTCGGACTTCTCTTTGTCTAACGACTCGTTGTTGCACTTGGGCTGGTGGTCGTAGCATTCCGGACCTAGTCGTCCTCAGGCGCGGTAGCGACGGAGTGAAATCCGCTTCGTGAACGGCTCCGGGTTAATACGACCATCTCCGTCCCGTTAAAACCCTGGCAGGCCTCTTAGTACGTTCTCTCGTCTCGTCACCATTAAGTTGGTGGTGTAGGTTCAGTTGAGTTGGACTCCTGATTAGCACCGATCCGGCTCTGACCACTTGTCCCCATAAGGGCTGGTGGCAACCCTCGCATGGCCTCCCTGCTTGCATTAGATTACCATGGGATCATTAAAGGTGACTACACAATCGGACTTGGGATAGCGGCTTTGAGTGGGGACCCTTATAAAATGAATAGAAAAAACAATAATAACAAACCAAAACTCGTCAGGCAAAAGCCTGACAACAAAATTAATCCAACCCCTTATGTGAAGGGGGGGACAAAAATGGCTGTGTCAGCGATTGCAGCTAAAGTCGCAGGGAGTAGAGATATGGCGAATGAGCCAGCTCTGCAGACTGAGACTAAGGCTGCTGTAGTTCGTGGAGACATGACGAATGAGTCAGCTCCAATGGCTACCGGCACAGCGACTAAGCTTGCAGAAGGCTGTGGAGACATGACGAATGAGCCAGCTCCACGGCCAATCAGCTCTTCCTCAACCCCTGTTTCTGGCGTTTCCGGGGCTCTGGTCACCAAGCCTGGCCTTGTGAAAGCCACGAAGCCCATTTGTGGCCAGTGTGACGGGAAGGTAGTGGCGAATGAGCCAACCCGTCCGTCAACAAGTGCTACCTCCGGTGCCACCTCCTCCTCAAGCACGCAACGCTCCTCTGCCAAATCATCTCGGGCTTACGGAACTAGAAGGGCAGCCTTCAAAGTTCTGAGGAAATTTCAAAACGTCTCCCCTGACACAATGTCCGACAAGGACAAAAAGTCCCTTGAATGGGCAAAATCCTACACTGGGGAGCACCCGCTCCCTCTAAATCCTGCAGGTACAACTCAGAAACGACAGAGGTCGGCTGAGCAGAAGTACCAGGGCAGGCAAGACTGCAAAAAGCAGAAGACAACAACCAGCCCCTCAGGGATAACTCGGCCGTTTAATGAAATGGCCAAAGAGTGCCTTGTCTGGGCTGTAATTGATGCCAGCAAGGGAGATGGAATCATCTCCTCCGAAAACTGGCTCAAGATAAGGCAGGCTCTCTTCGTAGTCTGCTGTAAGCTGCAGAAGGCTAGCTCGGGTCCTCCACCTACGGTGAATGACGCGGGCTGGTACAAGGGAATCAGGCTGGTCGCGTGTGGAGACCAACGATCGGCCGATTTCTACAAGCAGGCTATCTCCGAGCTGGGGGAACTCTGGCCAGGCGCCAAGATTAAAGTGGTGACCAAGGATGAGATCCCCAGTCGGCCAAGATGCAGGACATGGATTCCTGCTTTCCATTCGGATCCAGTGGAGGTCCTGGACATCATTCGGCTTTTCAACCCTGATCTTCCTACGGAGGATTGGAGGGTTGTGAAGATTGGTGAGCCGGTGGACAATCGGCGGGAAGCCCTTTTCGTCATCAACGATAAGGCGCTGCCGGCATTGGATGCTCGAAAGGGCATCATCAGGTACGGGGTCGAAAAACTGGCCCTACGTATCTATCGAAGCGACAGGCCAAAGAGCTCTGCTTCGGGAGATCCGATACCTGCCGAGCCTGACCCAAAGATGGTGACCCAAACGACAGTGGAGCCACCTGAAAAAGGGTCTGATATCTCTCTGAGGGAGAAATCTGATGAGGAATCGGATTTGGAATCCCTCCTTGCCGATGGGGTTAGTGTCGGAACTGCCTCCGATTTGGGTGGCTGCCTGGACCTCATGACTCTGGGCGCAGAGCAAGAGGCTGGGACGGCTTCTATGTCCGAGGGGGAGGACCTTGACCTAACCCTAATTAATTGATTCACTAATGGTGAAGGTACTCCAAGTGAATCTTCACCATTCCATAGCAGCATCAGCTGCCCTGCTACTCCGCCTGTCTAAGACAGAGGAGGAGCTAATTCTCATCCAAGAACCATGGGTTGTTAACAACCGGGTTTGCGGGTTACGCACCAATGAATACAGACTGATAACACCTGACGGCTCTTGTAAGCCACGTGCCTGTATTCTTGTCAGGAAAACCATAAATGTCCTTGTATTACATCACTTCTGTGACAAGGATAACATGGCTGTTGCAGTAGAGTGCGACCAAAGACCATGCTGGTTTGCTTCTTGCTATATGGCACATGATCATGGCACTAGCCCTCCCTGCGACATTGTCAGGGGGATCGTGGCTGAAGCCAGGAAAACAAGTGTGCCGCTGATACTGGGAGCTGACGCTAACGCTCATAACGAAGTATGGGGTAGCTCCAATACAAATGGTCGAGGCGAGGAACTTCTTGATTTCATCCTTGCCCACGACCTCTTCATCGCCAACACTGGCAGCGAACCGACCTTCCTTACCTCAAACCGAAGGGAGGTGCTTGACGTTACCTTGATTAGTGGGCGGCACTCGCAACTTCTCCGTGACTGGAGGGTTCTACAAGAGTGTTCTTACTCTGATCACAGGTACATATCGTACAACGTGGCTGGCCGCAGCTCTGCCGAGCAGGTAGCCTTTATTAACAGAAAGAGGACGGACTGGAAGCTTTTTAATTCTCTAATTCGATCCTCACTGGAAAGTGTTCCTAAGAGCATTGACTGCTATCATGAACTGGATAAGGCAGTTGACACCCTTACTAGTTCTCTCAACTTCGCGTCTAGGGAAGCTTGTAAGCCACCCACGGGCAGGGGAAATCCCAAGCCCCTCTGGTGGAATAAGGAGATCAGTACCTTGCGAAGAGAATGTAGGAGGGAGTTCAATTGCTCAAAAAGATCTAATGACTGGTCGATGTATAAAACGAAGCTTAAGGCTTTTAAGTATGCCGTACGTAAGGCAAAGAGGTCCTCATGGAGATCTTTCTGTGGTAACGTGGAGAGTCTCAGCGAGGCAAATCGCCTTCGTAAGGTCTTAAGCGCGACACCAAAAGCTATGGGGTGCATCATGAATCCTGAGGGCATTTGGACTAGTTCGAGCGCAGATACTCTCAAAGTACTGATAGACGCACACTTTCCGGGCAATCATTGCCCTCTAGAAGTGGCGTGTCAGACGGAGCAAAATTACAGTTCAATCCCGCCGTTCAGAATATCAAATTCTCAACTGAGGTGGGCCATTAACTCATTTGAACCGTTTAAGTCCCCGGGCCCTGATGGCGTTCTTGCGGCTGACATTCAGCAGTCCATGGAAGTATCGCTACCTTGGCTCAGGGAGATTTATAACGCTTGTCTACGCTTCTCGTATGTTCCCACCAGCTGGCGGGAATCCAGAGTGGTGTTTATTCCCAAAGCAGGAAAAGTTACGCATGTTAAGCCGAAGGACTATCGTCCAATAAGTCTTAACTCCGTCCTGCTAAAGATTTTGGAAAGGATAATTGATTACCATATTAAAAGATCAGTCGATCCTATGCTGATCTCGCAGTCGCAGCATGCTTATACCAAAGGTAAGTCTGTTGAGACCGCTCTTCACGTCCTTATTGAGCAAGTAGAGAAATCTCTTGCTCTAAAGGAATACACGCTTGCTGTCTTCCTGGACATAGAGGGGGCCTTCAACAACGTTAATTCTAACGCAATTGTTGAGGCTCTCTCGGTGCTGCATGTGGATGAACGGTTGGTTGCTTTTATTGTGCAGCTTCTCAAAAGTAGAGTTGTAATCTCTACGCTGGGTAATGCCAGCGTAAGACGAGGAGTCAGCACGGGCACACCTCAGGGTGGAGTTCTCTCTCCCCTGCTGTGGAACATCACGGTGAATACTCTTCTAAGGAAGCTGGACCGCGCCGGCTGCAAAGTGATTGCTTACGCAGACGACATAGCTGTTTCAGTGTCGGGAAAGTATTTATCTACGCTATCGGAGAGGTTAAATCACTCTCTTGACATTATTTCGCGTTGGAGTCGTGAGTGCGGCTTGAATGTGAATCCTAATAAAACGGAGCTAGTGCTGTTTACAAGGAGGTACAAAGTTCCTGATTTTGAGTTACCCAAATTGAATGGGGTCTCCATTAACTTGAGCCAGAAGGTCAAATACTTAGGGCTGATCCTTGACTCGAAGTTACTATGGACGTACAATGTGGCGGAAAGAGCTCGGAAGGCTTTCAACGCACTTTACTGTTGCAAAAGGGCCATAGGGGCGAGTTGGGGATTGCAGCCTCGTACTGTTGCTTGGCTTTACACTGCTGTGGTGGAACCAATTCTGTTGTTTGGGGTGGCGTTCTGGTGGCAGGCTGCTCTTAAGGCTACCTGCAAAGGACAGCTTGAAAAAGTGCGAAGAATGGCTGCACTACAGGTAACTGGAGCGCTCCGCTCCACTCCTACTAAGGCACTGTTTGTGCTACTACATTGGCTTCCAACCAACCTACTGATCTCACAGCAAGCTAATCTTGCTGCTGTGAGACTAAACTGTATCTCAGCATGGAATAGGACAGAGTTCGGTCATGCGAGGATCTTGGTCGAGGGAGTACCCGCACCAGCGGTTGTTGACTACAACGCCCCTCAATGCATACTGGATTTGGAGTTTACAACTCGCATTCCATGCAGGGAGGAATGGTGTGATGGTATCACCCTTGATAATGGGCTTATCCATGTGTACACTGACGGCTCAAAGCTAAACAATAGAGTTGGGAGTGGTGTATACTCAGATGAGCTGAATCTCAAGCTGTCCCTCCGTCTACCAGACCACTGTAGTGTCTTTCAGGCGGAGGTGGTAGCTATTTATCAGGCAGTCGACTGGCTTCTGTGTAATCGAATATTCGGGGTCAATATTGGTATTTTCACAGATAGCCAAGCGGCTATTAATTCCCTTGCTGGTCCTTGTACAATGTCCAAGATTGTTGCTGAATGCCGTGCATCTCTTAGGGAGATGTCGAGACATTCGGTTGTTCAATTGATTTGGGTACCTGGACATAGGGGTTTTCAGGGCAACTGTGAGGCCGATGAGCTAGCAAGGCTTGGAACTTTGCTACCTGACGTCTCTTGCTCCTTTTCAATAGGTATACCGATGACATCGGTCAAACTGGCCATAAGGCAAAAATATCTTGAGGACGCTAAGAAGTCCTGGGCAGATGAATCTTCCTGTGTGATAACAAGGCAGTCCTGGGTATCCATGGATGCGCATCGCACCAGGCAGCTTTTAGGCTTAACTCGAAGCGCCCTTCGTTGCACTGTGGGCGTTCTAACGGGCCACTGCCTCATAGGACGACATGCACAACGTTTGGGCGTAGAGTTTAATGACTTCTGTCGGAGCTGTGGCTCTGAGGATGAGGAGGAAACCGTCCTTCACCTCATGTGCCAGTGTCCGGCTTTGGCAAGGAGAAGACTGGCGGCACTTGGTGCACCCTTTCTCTCAAACCTGACGGAACTGTCCCTGGTAGAGCTAAAGGGGATAGTCCGGTTTCTCAAAGGAAGCAAATGGTTTCCTGACTTTAGTGAGTAGAAGAGAGTCACTAAAATTATTGTGGTATCACAACGGGCCTCTTCTGTGCCTATGTGTGCTGGTCGTCAGGCCTCTGAAGATCGGCAGCCACGTTAACCTAACCTAACCTATCCTGATCCTGTTAGACATCCTTTTGATAAAATCTGAATCTGCGGGACACAGATTTTTTTAGGCGGGAGGAGTTAACACGAGCTTTTATTCAACCATCGGGGACAATTGCATTTCGGTCATACGACCCAACAATAACAACTACGCGCGTTTGCGAACTCCCACATTTCGCGAAAAATATTAATTAAACGCTGACTCGGTAAAACCGCAATAGAATTCGGTGCATGTGACCATTGTGTCACGTTGTGTGTATTTAGCATATTTCATTTTTTCCACTTTAGAATATAAGTTGAATGTAATTGCAAAGTTCAGTTCAGTTGATCATGGAATAAAGCTTGTATCAAACAGATTAAGCATTCTCGTTTTTTTACGTGTCGGCGGACAAAGAATCTTAACTTACATACGTGTTACAAGTTAGCCTACTAAAATAAGTGTCTGGTTATAATCAGCAGATTGATATGGTGAAAAAAAGTTAGTGACAGAGACTTGCACAGCGGCCCGAGCCCGCGGGTTGCGGCCACACTGAATCGCATTCGCACAAGATAGCACGTGCTCTATAAGTGCGGTGACGTCACCGTGCTTACCGTGCAGGCTTGGCTGAGTGCGGTTCAGTGCGGCGGGCTCAGTCTCTTTAGAATAAAGGCTGTTCGTCTTCTGTTTCTCCCCCGGTTGCTCACGCGTGGGAACAACATTTCAGCAGTTGTGCAGCTATTTACTTACTGTTGAGTTTTGCGTCGCTCTTTGCATAACTATTGAAATGTCTAATTCAATAAAAGACACTGTTCGATACTTCGCCGATTTTGGACGATATCCCATCCCATTTGACTGACCATGCATGCGCGTCGGTTGATTCCATCCACAAGCAACAATGTGGTCGCGACTACATTGTATTTGCTGACTATGCACACGCGCATAGTCACATCATCAAGAATTTCACCCACGAGCTACAATGTAGTCGCGATTACTTCACGTTTGCTGACTATGCACACGAGCATAGCATCAACCATCAAGCAACGATAGGATCGCGACGGCATGAAATATGCTGACTTGCATGCATTCTATCGTTCATGCGCGATCACGTATACATCGCATGGGATGGAATTTGCTGACGCTCTTGCGTGGTTTCTCGGTGGCATGGATATTCAGAATTTTATTGTTCATAGTTATATTGTTAGGATAAGCAGTTTTATTGTGCAAAGTTATATTGTTAGGATAAGCAATCTTTTCCTATTTAAGAACTGGTTATTAATAAAGAATATTCATTCTCGAATCTAAAGTCAAGCAAGTTCTTTCATTCGGCACCAGGCGATATTCAATACGCAGACCAAAGAATATAAACGGTTTAGATTGTGGATCTAATCCATCGAAGCACATCAACGCATTGAGGTGTAAGTATTGTACTTAAACCTTACGATTGAAGTCCAGATCTTGCATCTGGACTTCAAGCGGCTTCAGAAAATCCTGAGTCGCTATACAAAAACAGACACTTTAAATCGGAAAAAATACATTTAAGAAAAACTAGAGTCCAAAGAATATAAGACCGTTCGACCAGGTTCGCAACTCATAAGTAGTATTTGTAAAGTATTTCGACCCGCCGTGGACGGGAATGGCAAAGCAATTAATATTGTGTCATGTGCAATCTGTGGACAATTATATGCGCATTCAAACCATTCAACCGGCACTTCGCACTCCGACATCCATGCGTCAAAACACAAATGGAAATTGCAAATGCTGGTGAAGCAGGCGACCATACACTCGCTAAAGCGCCAAAAGCGTCGCAGGATTTAGTTTTGAAGCAATGTGTAAACATGTGTGCTACGGACATACGTTCTTTTGGAACAATTGGGGACCAAGGCTTTATAGAGTTTGCTCAAACTTTAATTAACATTGATAAATGTTAAAGAAATTCTTCCTCACCCGTCATCAGATTCCAGACACACAGCAGAGATGGCGAACAGCTACGAGATGCCATTATGCCGGACGTAATTAATAAGATGACACAGGGAAAAGCGGCTCTAACAACCGACATGTGGACCTATACGGCTAAAAAGAATCACTATATGACTTGTACAGTATCTTACTTTGACGATTGGATTCTTAAAGCTAAAGACTGGCGAAAATATTAGAAAAGAATTAGTCAGACGGTTTTTTTCTTTCGGAGTATCGGAGGATGTTTTGAGAAAAAACCCATTCACCTCCGATCAAGGCGCGAATATTACTAACGCGCTAGGTAGCTACGTGAGACTTAATTGTTCTTGCCACGTGCTGAACACTGTCCTTAGAAATGTATTCAATACTCAGTATGTTGTTGAACACTACGTTGAGATTAATACTCTCATGACCGAAACAAAAGAGTTGGTCACCTATGCTAAACAAAGCGGGCTAGTAAATAGCTTGGAAAAAACATTGGAACAATCGAACAACACCCGGTGATCATTTATAGTTTAAGTTAGAGAGCACATTGATACCCGCCTTATGATGCTCCCATCAGTCAGATGCCAGCATCATGATTTGTGCGAAAAGCTCACTGAAAAATATTATATCAGTTCCATCGTATTGATGGTATCAATATTTTATTATTGGATGAGTGTAACATAGCCGAACAACATAGCAGATGTTTTTACCAAAGAAGCTTTTACCTTACAAGCTTTCACCACAACGAGCTTTCACCCCACAAGCTTTCATCGATAAGCCTCTCATCTCCACGAAAGCTCATCTTGGATTTCATATAAGAGCGAACTCGAGCGGGATGAGATCAGATAGCTTGAACATTCGGTCGTACACCCTAGGGTCTGACCACCAACTATCAAATTCGTTTGCTATATGATTAATAATAAACACACATTTATATTTTTATATAGTGTTTGCTAATTACTAGTTATAACTGACGCGAGGCACGAACATAGCCTTACGAAGGAGTCCACGATTGGCACCAGAGATGGCACCCATACAAATGTCAGGAGACCAGCTGCAAGAGCTCATTAACGCTCTTCGCACCACCAGCACACTACCTTCCAATGGTAACTTTGCCCGTTGCTCAGCACGTTTTGACGGAGAAAGAAGCAGAGCAAAACTGGAAGAGTTCGTTAACGCAACAACGATCTACAAGCAGGTCGAAGGAATCAGTGACCAGCACGCAACCCTGGGGATGCCTCTACTTCTCCAAGGAGTTGCAGCTACATGGTGGCAAGGTGTCAAGGGAGAAGCAGATACGTGGGAACAGGTTGTTACGCTTCTCCGAACAACTTTTGCACCTTTGAGGCCAGCATACCAGGTCTACATGGAACTTTTCGAGAAGAAGCAGAACGAGGACACTCCAACAGATCTTTTTATCTGCAAAAAACGTGCTTTACTTTCTGAACTTCCCAAAGAAACCCACTCCGAAAAACAACAATTGGACCTTGTTTTTGGTCTACTCAGGTTAAAGATCCGAAAACACATTCCCAGAGACGAAGTGAAGACTTTTGAGGGTCTTTTACGCAGCGCTCGAATCGTAGAAGAAAACAACGCAGAGAGAAAGGCAGCGAGGAATTCAGAGCGAAAAACTCAAAAACATCGACTCAAATGTGACTTTTGCAGCAATTTCGGACACACAATGGACGCATGTCGAAAGCAGTCATCATCCAACATACGACGAAAGCAGAACATATCATGCTATGGATGTGGTAAACCTGGAGTCACTAGGAGCCAGTGCACGAAATGCAATAAACCAACAGAGCCACAAGCAGTCTATTTCTGTTTAGTGGACGCCAGCAAAGAAATACGACCACGGTTCGTCCAGTGGTTGACATCTCCATTAACGGGATCAACGGTTGCGGATACATGGATACAGCAACTAGAACCATCGTCTCTACCAACAATTACAGCGTCAGGGACATGTGTCTAAAGCATGTACTACCAACATCGTTCTAGCAGACGGAAAACGAAGAAACCAAACCGTATTACTAGTACGAGCAGATGTAAAAATCAAGGGGAGAATCATCCCAGTGAACTTCATGGTGCTACCAGATTCAACAAACAATCATACTTTGCTAGGAGTAGATTTTCTGCAAGACGACAACATAGTGATTAACTTGCCGCAAAGACATTGGTTCTTCTGTGATAATCCAAGGAAAAAGTACGACCTATATCAGAAGGAAGATTTAAGTAGCAAAACCGTCACAAGCGCCGACATCGAGATTCGACCACTCACACCCGACAGATGTGATCAACCTAACATCTTTCAGTCATCTAGATTTGCTCAACTCACTAAAAGCAGTCGACCTATAAGTCCTATTCCGGACACACCAAAACATGAAATTCTTAGAATACCCAAGGACTCTGACGATCACGAAGCAATACTTCATAGATGCCAAGTCCCTCATTCAATTGGCCTTATACAAGGGACACCGCCAAGAACACTTGATTACAAAAATCACATTTACTTTTCACCGATTTCTACTTTCAGTGTACCTCCACCAATAAGCCCGATACCATCTACACCCAAACGTATCCGAAGGAAGCAAGCTGACACATTTTCAATAGCACGCTGTTTCTCAGATATAGACATTGCAGAGCTTGATTTAATTTACCTTCATCTAAGAAACGACGAAGGACCAGAGCTATCTTTAGAGGAAAGACAAATACTTAATGCAGTCTTGGATCAAAATCCCGACTTGTTCGAAAGCAAAGTGACAATAGCCACTGACCATCAGCCACTTCGATGGCTAATGACCATCAAATCGCCAACAGGATACCTAGCACGATGGGCGTTGACCCTACAATCATACAATATAGAAATAATCTATACACCTGGTAGAATTAACGCAATAGCTGATACCCTATCACGTCCACCAAGAGAATCGAATCACGCCCAAGAAGAAGTCTGTAGTATCGAAATTGATACACCGAGGAAAACTTCAGAGGAAATCCGAAACGAACAACTCAAAGATGAAGACTTAAAGAAGATCGGGGAATGCTTCGAAAACAGTGGAGCCAACGAAGACTACGTGCGATGGACTTCTAAAGGTTATCTATTGTGTAATGGAGTCCTCTACCGATACCATGCTGAGGAGGAAAATGAAGATGTTCAGCTAGTCGGTCCCAAGCACGAGAGAGAACGCGTGATGCAGGCCCTCCACGACGCTCCCACTGCTGGATATTTGGGCATAGAACGGACTTACCAACGAATCTGCAAAAAGTACTTTTGGATCGGAATTCGTGACTATATTAATATATAAAGTCATGTGTCGACTGCCAACGCTTTAGAGCAAACAATCTAAAACCCAGTGGACTATTGCAGTCACATCCTCCCAGCCAGCGATTCGAAGTAATTTCCATCGACATTTTTGGACCATTACCAACAACCACTCGAAGAAACAAATGGATATTTATCATAGAAGATCTAGCAAGCCGTTGGGTTGAGCTCTTTGCACTCGAAGATGTAACTTCTAATACCTGTTCACTCACTCTAATTTCAGAAGTTTTCCTTCGCTATGGCATACCTCGTCGCATCATCAGTGACAATGGTACTCAATTTGTAAGTTCGATTATGCAACACGTGACGCATTGTTTTAATATCCAGCAATGATTTACGCCCGTCTATTATCCAGAAACAAACCCTGTCGAAAGGAATAATCGCGATCTCAAGCCCGTCTTAGCCAACAAGTTAGACAACGAATGGGACCAGAAACTTCCAGCCATACGTTTCGCGATGAACACCGCTTACTGCCAAACTACCAATAGAACTGCCACCTATTTAACCTTCGGAAGGGAGCTACGAGCTCCTATAGAAGTAAGCGACGATTTATCTTATGTCACGAGGAACCCTACATACCAAACCTAGATTACTCCATACCTTATACGCCTGTCTGAAAATTTGAAAAGCGCACAAGAAGTCACCGAGAATGAACAGGATCGACAGAAAGAATACACCGACAAAAGAAGAATTCCAGCCGCACAGTTTCTTCCAGGGGATCTCGTACTGATCTCAACTCAGAAGAAAATCGGTTCAAAGTTTCATACCAAACGAGATGGACCCTATCGCATACTATAAAAAAGGGGGACTTCATCTTATGAGATCGAAAGCAACGAAAGCCCCAGTGAATCCTTTGGTATATACCATGTATCAGCCATAAAGAAGTTCACTGACCGAGAAAGTCCCAGCGCGGTCCCAGTAAAGTCTCTACGAAGACGAGGCAGACCCAAAGTTAATAAGAAGTAAACTGTTTCCTCATCGGGACAATTACCGAAACCAGAAGAGGAGTCTGTAACATAGCCGAACAACATAGCAGATGATACCAAAGAAGCTTTTACCTTACAAGCTCTCACGATCAAGCTTTCATCGATCAGCCTCTCATCTCCACGAAAGTTCATCTTGGATTTCACATATAATGCCTACACACAAAAAAAAATTCACTCTATTATATGTGCAGCAAAAATTATAATATCTGTAACAGCCATAATTAGCCATCGTGGGCACAAAATTGCCCTAACAAATATATTTTTGCTCTATTTAAGTGTGATACATAACATATACACGTAGCAAGTATAATATTGATTTGAAAGGTATTATGAGTATATTGAAATCCAGAGTTGTACTCATTATAAGTAAAATTCGGTTTTCAGGTAAAAAATATACCTCGGGTACACAAAATATGCACACAGCAACCATAATTATGCATGCTACAGGTATAAGTTCTATAAGGATTTCTCTGTTTTTGGGTAGTGGTAGATATGAAATCCATGCAGTTGGTATATTATATACGCACCAGGTATAAAATGACCCCTGAACAATGTAATATGTATTTCGTACACATATGGTGATTGTTCAGCGAGTGTCATTTTTTAAAAGCGAGACTATGGATTTAGACGCATCACAGTTTGTCCTGCAAAGTCGCAGTGCGGAGCTCTCTTCGGTTTTCGTCCTAACCGAAAGATATATAAAGTGCGCAGAGGTAAACATTTCATTATACTAAATTCATAATTAATGTAAAGAAGTAATCTATAGGATATTAATAAAATCGGAGATTTGGACTTAAGAATCATATATAAAAAATATGAGCATAAACAGGACTTGGATGCGGCAAATAGGAATATTTTGGCGAAGTGTATAATAAAATATCTACTTTCGGAAAATTGTGAAAGAACGTGAGTAAAGTGCTATTTATTTTTAAATCTAAATGATTGATTGTGTCTATTGAGTAGTGAATATTACGCGGTAAAACTTGACTACGTGTCCCCCATAGCCGCTAGACAATTTAACCGATTTTTGTGGTTGTGTGTTTGTTTTTTTGTTTATCTTTAGTGTGTTTTTTTTAGTTCAGTGTTTTCAGTGTGTTTACCTTCAGTGTACATGGGGGGCATGTAATAGAGTTTAGGCCAACCAATTTTGATCATATTATGATTCACGCTATTTTTAGCATAAATAGAGAAGAATTTGTGGAAATTGCTGCAGCTATAGTGCAGAAATTCCCGACTGAAGCTCATGGAACATATTTTATTCCTTCATGTGGCTCTATTCAAGCCAAAGGGAAATTGTATTCAGTGTACACTAAATATCGTTTGACATTTCAATGGTGTGAAAATTTTGTATTTTTAAGTGGATCGAAATAGATAATTGTTGAATTAAATCATTTATTTTGATTTAAATTTGAATGTTGAAGAAATATATCAAGATGATCAAATTTATTACCGTTTCTAATTATTGGGCTTCTTTTATTTATAGTTTGAGACTGAGCTTATAGTGAGTGAAATGCGATAAATAAGTATTCAAACCAACTAATAAATTCCAACCCAAAAATAATCAGTGAGGCTTTACTCAATTTACTATAGGCACATATCAAAAAATCTTTTTTTTATACAGCTTGCTGCTGTCGAATTTGATTGTCTTTTGGTGAAAATTCACACTTGATTGTAAGCGAATTAATAAAACCCCCAACTCTAGCAAAGACAGCAACGATACAAAGAAAAAAAATTTATTATATATATTATAGATATATCAGTATTCCTGCTTTAACCAAATTATTAGGTTATAGTATAAATACTGATATATCTACAAAAGATATAAAACAAGTTCTTTCATGAGTATCGACTGTAACTGCAGTATATAATTTAATTTCTGTTACAGCTAAATTATTCCTTCTGCGTACATATGATAAATATTTATGTTATATCTGCCGTAGATATATTATGCTTTTCAAAGTACACTCATATACTCATGTGAGATATATTATATTTCCGTCATTTTATATCTGTCAGCGATATATTTTTTTTTTTGAGTGTAGTACTATACTCTTCGCGAAACGAATTCAACGGTCAAATGCCATACAAAAAGAGCTTTACTGACGAATTGGAAAGCTCTTTTTGTATGGGATTCGACCGTTGAATTCGTTTCGCGAAGAGTATAGTACTAGGCATAATAGCGAACTCGAGCGGGATGAGATCAGATAGCTTAAACATTCGGTCGTGCACCCTAGGGTCTGACCACCAACAAATTCGTTTGGTATATGATTAATAATAAACAAACATTTATATTTTTATATAGTGTTTGCTAATTACTAGTTATAATGAGCTAATTTCGCTACTGACGTTACGTAAAAAAATATATTTAAGCTGCAGAGAATATTCGCATACTAATTTTTTATTTTATCGCAGCCTTTCCAAGGAATTAGAGTGCGAAAAAATACCTACACTTCACATGGTATTGCCTTGAATACGGAACCTCCAACAAACACTTAGAAATTAAGCATTTGCGAAAGCGTCTGAGGACCTACGTCGATGAAAAGTTTATAATTCATATGTATCACAAGATAGCGTTATTTCTCTTTTCAACACCTTGAAATGTTAGAGATGGGGGAAATCAAAGCTGTCACATATGAGGTAATGAAATATGAATCTATAAACTGAAAACAAAAAACAGTTGAATAAATAAACTATTGTATGTATGACAAATCATGGATTTTTGCCTTTCAAATAGGACTAATGGAAAAGGAATAGGACTAATGGAAAAGACTAATGGAAAAGGAATCCATAATCCATAACGGCGACTACTCCAAATCCAGTCAAAATTATGAAATTTGCTGAGTGGACTGATGTAAGCTGCTCGTCAACGATTCAAGAGGATGAGGTCGAGCAATATTTGAACCAGAACTGTGAAATCGTACATGATATAGCTCATTATTGGAAAACGAAAGGTCAAAAGTTTCCTTAACTACAAGATGTTGCGAAAAAGGTACTGTGCATACCAGCATCAAGTTCGGCACCCCAAAGAAACTTTACTTCGGCGGGATTTATTCTTAATAAGCGGAGATGCCAATTCAGCAAGGAGAATGTAGATGCGACCCTTTTCATTCATGGTGTCAGAAAATCTTGGTTCTAATTGTAATTCATTTACTCCATTGTTATGCTACTGTTGTTAAAAAAAAGTGTTTGCTTTTTCTATTTTTGAATGAATATATTTTGAATAAATGTTTTTGTGTGAAATATTTAACATAATGCCTATTTTCTGTCTTTGGATATAATGAAATGCATTCGCATGCTCCTCATAGTTTATGCGTACAATGAGACAACATACCTGCGATTAGTTCAAAAACGCTAAACAGTTTGCAAAAAAACGTTAGACTGCAAAAAACGAACGAACAGTTTTTCCAAACAGCGACTAACAGTTTTTCTAAAACGAATCGCTTTTCTGCAACGAAAAGCTTTTCTAAAACGAACAATTTTTCTAAAAGGAATAGTTTTTCTAAAAACAATCAAGTTTCTAAAAGAATCCGTTTTTCTATAACGAATAGTTTTTCTAAACCCAATCGTTTTTCTAAAGCTAACCGTTTTTCTACAATGAATAGTTTTTCTAAAACTTATGGTTTTTCTAAAACTAATCGCTTTCCTTTTTAAGAAACGTATTTTCGTTTTTATAAAACCGAATCATTTTTATGAAACGTTTTTCTATCTATTTTTATGAAACGTTTTTCTAAAACGAATCATTTTTCGTTTTTTTTTTAAACGAACCGTTTTTCCTTTGTTAAAACGAAGTTTTTAACAGCGGAAAACAGATTTTCTGAGGCAAACTAAGTATGTATGTATAAACAATACGGGGTTGTCAGACTTATAAGGTTCGTATTTTTTAGTGATGGGCGTTTCTGTTGTTTTCAGAAAACGAAAACTGTTTGAAAAAAACGTTTTCAAACAGTTTTCGTTTCCTGAAAACAACAGAAACGCCCATCACTAATGGTAACACCCAGTATCAATCTGCTGCTGGTCGGCGGACGGCTACTCTAACCAATAAAATCTGCTGCTGGTCAAGAGAAAACAGTTTTCAAAAAGTTTTAAAAAACAGTTGTTTTCGGAAAAAAACAGTTCGTTTTCGTTTTCTGAAAACAACAGAAACGCCCATCACTAGGATTTTTGCATCTCGATCAAGAGCAGGTTAAAGTAGGTAGTATTGAAAACAATAACAGTATCTGTTCTTTTGAATGCTGCATACCAGAACCAGCTCCCGATGGCAAACGACCATGTATGTTGATTCTTTACAACCATGTGTACTGATTAATGTATGATTATACAGTTTATGAAGTAGATAACATAGTGGAAAATTGGGCCAGTACAAGTATCAATTCAGTTTGGAAGCGCTTAGTCTTAGCAATAAATGTTTCCGATACAATGGTGGAAGACATAATACATAAAATACATATATATAAGAAAAACATAATACGTAAAAATTCATTCCACTGAATTAATTGAAGATTATTCAAACTTTGAACGATGTTTCTGAATTGAACTACATACATTTCAAATATTTATTTTGCCGCACAGCATAAAATTTATTTTGTCGTTAAAAAACTGTTTTTTCATAGTTTTAAGAAATAGTTGTTTTTTTTTTCAAAAAAAAAAACTTCGTTTTCATTTTTTGAAAACAACAGAAACGCCCACCACTACTACCTGCGATGTCCTACCATCCTCGTTCTCGCCTAGCACGAATATCAGCTTGCCTATGCATTCCACCCTTCGGTTTGACTCTTCAGTGCTGCCACAATCCGCGGGTCAAAGCTGGCCCGGTGCGGTGCGGTGCGGGCCGTGACGTCACCGCACATCGCGGGTCGGGCCGAGTGATGACCAGTTTTGTGCTGTGCTGCGCGGCGGGCCGCTCTGCACGACTCTGGTTAGTGGTTTTCATTTTTCTTTCAATATGTATGATTAGTGACTTTCGCTTTAGCGACTCTTCCTCCGTTTTGTGGAGTAATTCAACTCATCAGTACTATCGTCGATTACACTCATTCTCCGTTTCTTCACGGATCGGTAAACAAGATTTATATCGTCTTCGGATACGCTGTTCTCGCGATGAGTATCGGTCACTACTGCGTCTCTAGATGTGCCCGACGATGAGTCGCATTTGGGTTTCCCATTTTCTCTTGGCACGTTTTGTTTAAAAAACGAAAAAAACAACGAATCGATTGAACTGGTATCGTCGCAATCTTCTCATCCATCAGGCATCGCATCGCCAACGATTTTATGGATATCACGAACACTGTTTGTTTCCCATAAAATAGTATTTATTGTCAAAATACAAACTCAACCTAACAAATATGAATTAATCTTCAGTCTACTTTTCATACGTCGTTCTTTGTTCCAGTCTAGTGAAGGAATGAGCCGAGTTTCCTTCTTTTGGACGACAGCGCCTTTCACTTGGGAGCCCACAGTATCCCCCTCCTAGTGACGAGGACGGTATAATAGCTGGTTCGATCGATGTCGCGATGACGTTTAATTATCAGCAGTTTGTTTATTAGCTTCGACACTGGTTTTGTGTTTCCTGCTATATGTCCGAATGGGAAACTTCTGAAAGCAAGTAGCATCCGAGAAATCTTCCTGGTTGCGGAGGTGTTTCTGGTGAGTTTTCGTTCGTTGCGGTCGACGTTGCTCGATGTAATGAAATTCTCGGTACATGATGTTGATAATTGTTAATAGTAGTCGATAAATCAAAATTTTCATTTCTATTCAGACTGTTGTTTTCTTGTACTTGAGTGTGTTGCGTGTGCGCTGTGTTGCTTGCTAGTCCCGGAGTAGAGTTCGGTATTTCATTTGAAATTAATGCTGGTTTGAGTCTCTGTGTGGAGATTTTTGCACTTTGGCCTCTTAATTTAATTGTAAATATGCGGTCCGTTAACCTGCCAATGATTGCATAAGGTCCTGATTATGGTGGTTCTAGTGGCTTCTGCACAGAGTCGGTTCGAAGAAATACGTGAGAACACGTGGCAAGAGTGTTAGCAACGAACATTTCGCGTTTGATATGGTGTGCTGTAGGCTGTGAGCCATAATAATGTTGGAAGGTATCGTCGCATCGACCAGGCCGCAAGTTTCCGCACATAATCCCTTAGCGTTCCCGCGAAGGCTGTTGCTTCCGTTGGTTCGTTTTCGTTGGTAAAAAAGCTCTCCTGGAATTTGGATACTTGCGCCGTATAAAAGTTCTGCGGGCGATAAGCCAATATCTGTTAAAATTTACTAAAGAGAGGCAGTTTTCCCTTCTTTTTTTTTAAGATTCGCGTGTTTTCTCGTTTTCCCTGTTTCAGATAGCTAGCGGCTGGGTCTGTTTTACAGCCCATGCCTGACAGCTGCATCTGGTCCCTTTCCCTGTTTTTGTTGCATATTGCGGCTAGTAATATTTCATAACGGATGAATAATACGTAGAGTCAACCTTTGTTTTCTGGGAGCTAATCCACCCCATTTTGAAGTGACCCACCCCAGCCGCATAGAGCTAGGAAAGCGGCAAACCAGCATCCGTTGGGGTTGGATTAAAGGGTGCTTCGCTTATGCGGACGAGGGGCCTTCACGGCCATTTCTAGGGTACCCTGCTCCCGGGGCACTTCTTTTTTTTTTTTATTTGTCCGTCTGATGATCCGCCTTCACTATAACCTGCCTGGCAGGCACTCTTCTGGACTCCGGTTCAGTTGAGGTGCCTCGAAGCAACTTTATGCTTCGTAAATCGCTACATAGGCTCAAAACCGAACCCTGTAGCTAACTAACTACGGTAATTGTTTAGAAGTGAACCTCACCTTGAAGCTTGAAATGTATTCTGCTCACCTAATTAGGACGTTTTATTGTATACTTATCTATAAAATCTTTTTTAGGATGTGAAGCTACTGCATCAACGAACGCTGACCTGACTACTATAGATTTAATAGAAGTTCCTATAGGGCTAATGGATGTAAAAGCTTGGGTTGATAAGCTGCCTGATCCGTTGCTTCCAACATTATTTATGGATACAAAAAAGCACTAATAAAAATTTTCTTAAAACTAGCAAGACTTGCATTTATTTCCATATAAAATACAACTGATACAACAATTGAAGCCAACGGACAAGCCTAGACGATTGGCATATGGAAAATTTGTGAAGGAAATGGTCCGTACTGATGACGAATTTTGGCGCAAGATCATCATGACTGATGAGGCAAATTTCGAACTTTGCGGTCGTGTTAATAAGCAAAATTGCCGTATTTATGGTACGTCCAACCCACAAGTGATACAAGAGGTGCCAAATTATCAACAAAAATTAAATGTTTGGTGTGGCGTTGCAGCCAATCGTATCATTGGGCCGTATTTTTACGAGGACGCAAATGGAGCTCCAGTAACGACGAATAAAGAGCGGTACGTCGACATGATGCGTCGATATGTGATGCCACAAATGCGTAGATTCGGCATGGAACATTACTGGTTCCAGCAGGATGGCGCTCCACCACATACCTGCAAATTTACCATCGATTATCTCAAGCCATTGTTTCCCGGCCGACTCATCTAAAAAAACGGCGATTTTGACTGGCCACCACGCTCACCGGATTTAACACCGCCGGACTTTTATTTGTGGGGATATTTGAAGTCGGTCGTCTATAAAAGCAAGCCACGGACCCTGGCTGGGCTCAAAGCCAATATTCGTCGTGAAATACGCAAGATTTCGTCTGATACACTCGAAAAAGTGATGCAAAACGCCGAAAAAAGAGCATATTTGGCCATCAAGGAAAAAGGCGGCCATTTGAAAGATATTGTGTTCCACAACTGATCATAACAAATTAGCATAAACCAAAGTAAATGTTTATCACAATGAAACAATAAAAAATGTGTTTTTTTTACATTTTATTTAAAAAAAAAATGCGCCAGTTATTCGTTGATCACCCTGTAAGCAAATTTAATAAAAGAACTTAAAGAAGATGCGAATCTGCGGTGTTGCGAATCTGCGGTCTAAAACCCCAGGAAGAGTGAACAAACGTAGCATGAAGCCTCCTTGCCACAACAGTAAACTCAAGTGCACTGAAAAAATTGATGAGAATTATCGGAAAGAGGTTTTTGCAATGTTTTGGGGAATGGAAGACTTGCAAAGACAAAGAGAATTCATAAAATAAAGCACAAAGGCAGTTGTTCCCAAGTATCAAAGGATTACATTGAATCGTAATAGGAAAAGGGGCTCTAATCAATCATACTCGATAACGAAAGATGGAGAAAAAATACAGGTACGCAAACAATTTTTTAAAAACACTTTTGACCTATCGGACAGAGCTATTCGTACAACCTGTTAAAAAAAAGGCAAAAGCACAGGTGTGCTAAGCTTGAAAATGAGAGGCAAAAATGGAAAGGGTCGAAAGTTGGATAAAGAACTCGTGAAGAATGCACAGGTTGTCACGGTTCGCGGACCTTTTTCTTTATTTTTAGTACGAAAAAAAAATACTCTCCATCGTCCTCTGAAAGAATATAATCACCATTCACGAATCGTAAGATTGTCACAATCAAACTCTACGCTTTTGGATTAGTTTTAAGTTAGACTAAGCTAGTTGTTAGACATAATATAGAAATGCAATCGACTTTGACAACAAAACGAATATCTACACAAAACACACTTATCGGAATTTAGTTAATCATCACGAACGAATTCACGACGGTATTGACCAGCACATCACAACCCCGACCGCAATATTAAGAACATTTAGTGAAATGTGGTAAAACGTGCTGGATGCAATTGATATGTGTGGAGGAATGTACCGGATGCAGTTGATATGATATGATATCGGAGATGTTGAATTCGTAACTGGCGTAAGCTCAACGACTAGGAAAACACCTTCAAAGTCGATCAGGTTGAACTCAAGCTAGCTTGATGGAATTCGACGCAAAGAATACATACCTGCGGTTTAATCTTTGGAATCTTAGCTGTCCGAATGCAGGCCGCCACTAAAGAGAGTCTTTTCATATACGCCACCGAACTTACTATTACTACACATCCAAATTTAGTATCTAATTTGACGTTGAGAAACGTCACGAGCTGTCAGCCGACAGATAGATTCGTGGTGAGATCGAGTTGTCCCAAAGTGGATCGTGTGGTGGAAACGGAATTCAACATTCAGTTGAATGTGATTGACCTCGGGTGAATACGCCCAAGGGAATTGGAAAATCCCGCTGCCGCCAGAAAGGGTTTTTTTTTTACAAGCTGACCGGGTAAGCGATTGGACGTGGAAAGTACAGGCGCTGGTGATATGTTGTTGTTTTCCGTCTTCCGAGATATCATCGAGGTGATGCATTGGCGACGTTTAAGAACTGAGATCGAATTTGGCATTGGTATCGTCGAAGTAACGAATTGGTGAACGATCTACCGATTGTACGGGGCACGAGTTCGAGAAAAGGGCCCCAACGAGGTTAGTAGATATAAATGTAAGATAATTATCTAGTATCGTTGGAAGAAAAATTAATGTATAAACTTAGTCTAAGACCACCGCGAATGCTAGGCAGAATTAGTTTTGAGTTGATCGTAGGAAAATTCAGAATATATAGCTTCTTTTTTTAAATATGCATATGTCATTTCTTTCGCTTTAATTGGGTGTACTCCGAAGTCCTGTTATGAAATCTAGACAAACCGTAATTTCTCTTCTCGCTTCCGTAGACGGAAAAGAGTTAGTTTCGGGGTGGAAGCGAGTGGCGCTTACCCAACCCCATATCTCCGGTGAGCAAACGGCCCCCGAAACTATCCCCCCACCCGCATTCGAGCAACGATCGGTAGTGAAGTTCACATAGAAAAACTTCTTAGTCATTACTGCAGATCTTAATGTTCTCCGGAGTGCCAAGGACGAGTTTCTGATGGTGGTGTTGTTACGTAACTTATATCAATGACTTACATTATATTTCAAACTTAAAAAGTAATCAACGGTTCCTTATCAAAAAAATTTGGAATGATTTTATCCATTTGTGGATAAAATTCAAAACAACTTAAACGGATATCTCGAAAAGAAACAAGAAATAAAAACAGGGTTTGAACAAAAATTACTGAGCATTTTCTCCTACCTTCTGTTCTGAAGAAGTTTTCATCCGGCACCGGGTCAATCGATTCAGTTTTCTCTTCGGTCATTGAAGCTCCAATCGCTTGATCATTCTCAGAAAACTCGGTCTCGTTCGACGTATCTTTCCCTTCGTTCTCATCAGTGTCTTCGGCTGCAACTTCTTCTGATTCATTCTGCTAGACCGGATTCTCTTCGACAAGCAGTTCAGAATCCTTAGAAACAGATTCTTCAACGTTCTTCTCTTGTTCGACAGTTGTTGGCTCATCATCAAATGCGTCTGCTGATGCGGTACCCTCGGCTCGCTCCAGTTGCAAAGTCTCCAATTGTCGCTTAAGGTGTGCCACTTCGTTTCGTTAATCCTCCAATTGTTGTTCCAAATGCTCGATAATGTCCCGCTGAAGCATGGCATCGCCCAAATATCAACGAATGAAATCGATTGCATTTTCGGGGTTTTTCAGAGCAATCCAAAAAGCTTAACAATAGCTTTGCTTAGCACCTCCACGACACCTTCTCGCTCCAGGTATTTACGGTATTCGTCGCGTTTCACATCAATTGGTTTGAACGACAGGTTGCTCGTTTCTATTTATTTCGAGTCAGATATGAATTCAACCGGCAGCACCAATTCAAATATAGATGTTCAGACAGCTTTGTTGCGATCGTCACCTCCTGTCAATTTGAAAGTAAACACGGCCTATGTCAGGAAAAAAGCAGCGCAGCGAACCTGGTGTCGGATTTCCGCATCTACTGTTTTGGGGATGCCCTAGTTGCGTCGAAATGATAAGCAATTGGAATTGGAAATAAACCGCTCTAGCGGGATAGTGAAAAAATTTTCGATTGGGAACAAAGAAAGGGGGATTGTGGTATTAGCTGCGGATGGAGACGGTCGAAAAATTTGGCGGTTGGTGCAGAAATTTGAATATCAGAAAAGTGTTAGAGTTACTAAATTTAGTAAAGTGAGAAGTTAGTGAATTAAATATAACGAAAAAGTTTTAACATCTGAAAGACAAGGAAGGAGATTTGGTCGACAGAAAGATTTTGGATAACGACGAGAAACTCCAAATATTAGTGACTGCAACTTTGGACGGAGTGGGCAAGCTAACTGAAGTGGCTTTCGCATTCTTCATCTCTGATAAGTTAAGTAACTCTTATTCATTTATTATTTGGAACGGCATGCACGGAAAAAAAATACGACACAATATGATGACTGCACTTCTTAGAATGCTTTTCGCAAGTCAATGAAATCGATTGAATTCACGCATATAATAACAGACAACTAAATTCATCATTCCGCATCGATGAGCTGTGTAGCGAGCGGAATTTATTTTAAACTTAAACAAATAAGTAAAGATCCTTTATGAAATAATTTTTATTTTTTTTAAATACTTCTTGATAAATTGAGTATTGCTTATTTTTCTTTTACAATTCCGTGGGTAGGGAATTTCTATTTTTATTCATATTATTATATCATAACTATATATTTATACTGAAAATTGGTTTATGCAGGTATATATTGGTCTATATATTAGAGTATTTAGGTACTCCTTTTCAGAAATATATATCTTTGTATGATCGGTGTAAACCGATTCCGGCCGGGGTTGGGTGCGAAAAAAAACCCCCCATCCAAATTATTTATTAATTTTAGTTTTTATTTACACTGTTTGATTTATTTTATTTGATTTTGTTATTTAATTTGAACGCTCGGAATGAAGTTTGGTTTGAATTTATTTTATTAGTTTTGGTTGAATTGAGCATTCTCTTATTTTGTTTTGTTTGGATTATATTTTGATTTTTTGTTTAGTTCTTTGAGTTGTCAGGATGCATGTAGAATAAAATATTCAAATAATGATTTTTACGCACTTCTTTGTTTTACTTCCTTTTCTGTTTGTGGCTGATGAGTGTTGTACTGTCCGCGTGCCATAGCACGTAGAAATCTTCCGCCCGCAAACCCACGCCAGGCTGAGCTAGTCGGCAGGGAAAAGGCACGCCGGGTAAGAACAAGAAGATTTCTAAATAAATATATGCTGCAGTAACGACTGCTCGACAGAGTTTAGTCGGTAGCATAGAGATATACAAAGGAGATGGCAAGCTTTGGTTTTCCATATTGGCCTTTGAAGTCTCTTCACACATGCAAATATTCCCCTCACATCGTGTGTACATACACAGTGTTTTCCGAAAGCTTTGCATTCTCCTCTCATGAGCTTACTTTAGGGCTGCACAAAACCAATTCCGTTTCGAAGTCCTGTTCGAAATTAAAAATTAGTTCAATTAAATATAACTTTCTACATTAGAATCGAAAACAAACCGTTAGAGGGATATATAATTTCCATTACACGTGTTTCGATAGCATCCAAATGAAAAAATAAAATGTTTTTCATTTTTCGCGCCATAATTTGAAACGCTAAGGGTCAAAGTTACACCATTTTCAGATATCACAACCCTACTTTCGAACATGTCCGCGCTCAGCTGTTGGCCAAGTTGCATTTGACATTTGTCAATTCGAAAGTGAAAACATGTAAACAAAAGTGGAGTTCGCCGCGGTTATTTCTTAATAAAATAGTTATTTCGTTCGCAATTTTCAATTAAAATAAATGAAGTGCCGTGTGTGTTGTTGCGACAGACGCCAGGGAGGCGAAAATGCCGGATTGTTGTTGTTCAGGTAAGTTTTTCAATACTTCTTTACTATTTATAATCTTTTATACAATTTCAATTTGATTTTGTTGGACCGGTCCAAAGCGGAGAGTAAATTTAGAAGATAAACTAAAATTGGGGCAGTGTTAAATGTTAAATACGTGAAAATCTCGCGAAAGTGCGGTTTTTTTTAATGTTTTCCGCGAGTGAAATTGTTCGAATATCGTTTTGCAGTGCTGGTGTACTTGCCATGAAACGTCGCGAAAATATGCTGATTTATCAATTAAATCAAAGTTTTATGTACTAACGTTCGTCGCAGTGAACATATTTAATAAGGTTTTATCGATAAACGTGGTAACAAATTGAAATTTTATTGAAAATAGTGTTGTCAAAATCGAACAATTGAACTCATAACACACTGTCGAATGTGTATTTTAGTGTCGGTCCAGAATGTTTGTGAGAAGTGTGACAAATTTTGGACTGGAAAAGGTGGAGCAGATTCTTCTCCACCTGCTGACGCAACTAGGGGCGTCAAATCAAACGGCGACACCAAGTTTTTTGCTGAAATGTCTGGCGATATCCACAAGGCAGTCATTTCAGTGAAGTGCGGCCATCGGGGGCATTTTGTTAAATTTCGAAAATCCATACGTAGTATTAAATTTTATTTTGTGTTGAATTTTTCAGGTTCCCTAAATATTTTGAACAGCGGCAGCTTTGGCTCGAAATAATCCGGAAGAAGAAGAGCGAATCTAGATGGAATTTGCGAGCGGCATTTTCATCCGGAAAGCATTGATCGGAGCGGGCCCAAACCTAAATTGAAGCCTAATTCGCTTCCAATTCTGGAAAACGTAAGTAAATTAAAAATTAAAATGGAATTTTTGTTCATTTTGAATATTTTGCAGGATCCAGCAACAACTACAGACGATGCTGAAATGGGGACCATTTTTGAAAACTCGCGGGACAGCGTGGAAAATCAAGTAACAAAATTTTAAATATAATTTACTTATATA